>JAMZEH010000089.1:1855000-2067500 GCA_024699665.1 Ostrea denselamellosa | reverse complement strand
CCACTGTGTGATCTTAGACGGGGTGCAGACCAAGGGGAGGAGGAGAGAAGTTACAATACTCAGGGACCAGGAAACAAACTCGGAGAACATCAGGGATCTTTAGATACTACAAGATCACAGGGCGATTTACTGACAGTAAATGAGGAAGTTCTCAGTTTGGAGGAGAGATGTGTGAACATAGAGACCTCGTTCGGGAAGGATACATCGGGAGACCTCTACTGCGAACGGGATGGGATGAGGATCAGAATCCTGGACTCTCACCTTTGGATGACTTTCAACGAAATTCAAACGGAGATGATTATCAATCGAGGTGGCAGGTTTGTTGAATTACTTTTACAAGTATATAGGTTTGTTATCACAAGTATATAGGTTTTACAAGTACATGTATATAGGTTTGTTATCACATCATGGCCTTTTGAAATATAACTGATGTTGATTTGTGGCTGTTGATTGATGTTATTTTTATTGCATTTGATCTTCTTAATGAAATTATTTCTAGCCCTAAGGCTGTTTGTAATCCCTATCAAATGAATAAAGCATTAAAATGAATGAATAAGAACTAACATTGTATTGTATTTTTCCTGTTATACTGAAAGCTTAGAAATATGTATTCGTTTCTGCATGTAGAATCTCAATTTGTGGAAATCCTACACGTTTAGAGTATATTATCATATTCTTTATGTACCTGGTCTCAATATTTCTACTATATCGCGTATGATAATATAGACTGTGACATTTAGAAACGAAAGATTCGGCGGAGCGGGGGTTTTTTTCCAATCAATCAATCACTGATCAGTAGCATACTAAAATAAATAACCCCCTGAATTAGATATCTTGAAAAAAACCCATCTTAAACTGAAGTTTGAGTTTTCTTTTACTTGAGCAGTCAAAATCTAAGTAAAAGCTCACGCTTAAGTCCGAGTTTCAACTTTAATTTTTCCCCCGACAAATCCAGGCATACTCTGACTTTGGTCAGTAAGACCTAGGGGCAACAACCCCACCCCAGGGGATGCCGCTCCTGTGCTTATCCAGTGGCTAAGTCCTTCATGCTGCTTATTTTTGCCGCTCTATTTATCCCTAATCATCATGGTTTTTCGGGGGGGGGGTGGTCTACGTAGGATTCTGAATCCCTTTAAAAAACCGATAATAAACACCACCCACTTACTATCTAATAAGTTGTTCATGATCAGTATGACGTAAGTTGTCACATCTGAGATATGTTAGGTCTTATAAGAAAATGTGAATATATTTTTATTAACCCCCCGTATAATACTGTAGATTATTATATAGTGTTTGGTGTATCTGTTTGTCCGCGAACACTTTAACCTTGGCCCTAGCTTTTGAATGGTTAGTGATAGGGCTTTCATATTTTTCACTTATGTATTCCTTGTGACAAGACTTCTAGGACGTTCAGACTTACTTTGCTGCCGTGCAAGGATATCTGGGGTTTTTTTAACTAAAACACCCATCATTTCAATTTTCAGGAGGATGTTTCCATATTTGTATATTTCCGTGTCGGGCTTGGAACCGGACGGAATTTATGACGTTTTGTTGGACATCTTACCGGCAGACAAACGAAGGTTCAAGTTCTTTAACGACACGTGGGTCCCGGTGGGTGTGGCTGAGCCCCAGCGGGGAAATCCCCCGTACGTTCACCCCGACTCTCCTAGTCAAGGGTCGCTGTGGATGACGCGGAAAATCTCGTTCGCAAGGGTCAAACTGACCAACAGCTTAGAGTCTTCTCCAGAAAACGTAAGCATGGTCAATAAACAGTAGATGTGTTTTACTTTATTTTTACTAAATGTGTGTACAATCCTAGCACAGCATGATGAAATTCAAGGCACACACCAATAAGACCTGCAACAGTAATGCTCCCATGGGAATCTGGGTTAGAACTGGTCCTCAGTATCCCTTGCTTGTCGTAAGAGGCGATCAAATGGTCAGTCCTTCGGATGAGACCGCAAAACTCAATGTCCCATGTCAAAGCAGGTGTGGTACGATAGAGATCCCTCCCTGCTCAAAGGCCCTGAGAGCCGAGCATAGGCCTAAATTTTGCAGTCCTTTGCCGGCAGTGGTGACGTCTTCATATGAGTGAAAAATTCTCGAGCGGGACTTTAAATAATATCCAACCAACCAATCATACGTGCTTCAGGGCCATACTAGTATACACAAATATAAGTAATACTAATTATATGATTAGTCAGCAAAAAACAGTTTTCTATGGTATAAGCGTTTGTTCCACCAACTCACGGAATAAAACACCTACAAACACTCACCATAATATTTTTCGCCTTGCATCGTTCAAAATGTGACACCGATGGGCGCATGACGATACAAAAACGCCACGTAGCTGGATAGTCTCTCAATTTCATTCAGCCAAACAAAACCATACCCAATATTGCTTGAAATTATTTTTTTCTGATAACGCCTGTCGTCCTGTGTGTACACGGAACTCCTGGACATGCCGGAAGTTGTAGGATGACTTGATCTGTTCTGCGGGTATCAGCTAGAATCTAATTAATTAATCAATAGAATTCGACTTTTTGTGTTATCGTTCATTATCGGAAGTATCATTAGAACAAGAAAGATAGAGTTTTTAGAATATTTCACAATCCTTGTCTTTGCTTATCAGTGCGTCGGAACATAAAATATATGTAATTAGACTTAGAATTTCACAAAGTATTGAATGTGAGGAAAATTATACTATAAATATGCTGTTGCAAACATCAGGTTGTGAATTGATTGATTGAATATATATTGTTTAACGTCCCGCTCGAGAATTTTTCACTCGTATGGAGACGTCACCAGTGAAGAGCTGCAAAATTTAGGCCTATGCTCGACGCTAAGGGCCTTTGAGCAGGGAGGAATCTTTATCGTGCCACACCTGCTGTGACATGGGGCCTCAGGTTTTGCGGTCTCATCCGAAGGACCGCTCCACTTAGTCGCCTCTTACGGCAAGCAGGGGGTACTGAGGACCTATTGTGGTCCGGATCCCCACGGGACTCAGATTATGTATGCTTTTATTTATTTTTCAGGTTTTTCTTCATTCAATGCATAAATATGTCATCAAGATAACGGTACGCAGACGCCACCATGTGACGGCAAAAGTAGAGAATGATGTGGAGTTCTTGCTACAGGAGACCAATTTCATTGCAGTGACAGCTTATCAAAACAGCAAGATTACCCATCTAAAAATCATTAACAACCCATTTGCCAAAGCTTTCCGTGGGCACAAACCAAGGTTTGTTCATACTGTCAAATGAGATGGTTTTCCTTGCACATTGATACCTATAGGCAGGAATTCTTCCCAAGGTCAGCCTATGGACGTTATACATAGCCTGAAAATCAACTGCTTAGTCGTTAAACGTAGGCTAGAAATCAGCCTATTGGATATTAAACATATGCTAAAAATCAACCTATTGGATATTAAACGTGAGCTAGAAATCAATCTCAGAGTGTTATACGAGAAATCAGCGTATTTGGGTATTAAACGTAGACTGTAATTCAGCCTATTCAGCGTTACACGCAGTCTAATTAAAGTCAGATTCTGATCGTTACACTAGAGTGTAATGATTAGAGAAGATCTGATTGTAATTAGATTGCGTTATATAGGCTAGAAATCAGCCTATTGGACATTGAAAGTAGGCTAGGTCTTTGTCCTCGAAAATCACACGAGATAGAGCGGGTTTTCAATTACACTAATGTTCGATCGATTAGGCTTCAGGTGTGAAATCATTATATATTAGACCTGTGTATACTTGCTTTATTCCATTTGAGAACTTTGATTGACATGATATTATTTCATAGGTACAAGCGACAGAGGAGAAGGTCATCGTCAGAGAAAGACCTGATGTCGGAGGATTCCGGGTCAGGTAAGTGTAAATTTGGATCATTGAATTGGGGTGTCGGTAAATGATCGAATTTTAATCTACAATGTACATAAATGATCAATGATGTTTGAATGAAGAGTGCCGCCTTCCCACTTTCAGACGGCCATGACGTTAGTGGTGAGATTAGCAGAAGACACCCGGAATCTGCCGGGATATATCCATGGACTCAGCAGACGAGAGAGATATCTACGTCATATCAAGGCAACGGTAAGTAGCGTCACCTAGGGAACAGTGAACGAGTCATGCCCAAGCTGAGTGGCACTGTATGTTTTTTTTATGCACTTTTTGAGTTACTGGACAGATTTATAATTATTTATATGGAACTATATAGTTATAATTCTTTGTTATTTGGTATGGTTAAGTCTGTGTGTGGAAGAGATACCTTACAGCGAACAAAATGTTACTGTAAAATGTAACAAAATTTTACTAGATCTGTATCAACATATTTCGCCTGGGAAAAAAAATTTATAATTGTGGGAGCTCTCTGTCAAAAGTGTTGTGAAGGAAAATGTGTAGCAGTATATTATGTATAAGCATATAAAAATATGAAATATGCAAAAATTAATGTATAGTTTGTAGAATTGAGCGAATGGATTTTCTATGTCTTTAAAAATATCCCGTTTTTAGCTCACATGAGCTGAAAGCTCAAGTGAGCTATTCTGGTCACTTTTTGTCTTGTGTCCGTAAACTTTTAACATCCTTTCGACCTCCTCCCCAGAACCACAGAGACAATTTCAGCCAAACTTGCCACAAGCATACTTGGGTAAAGAGGATTTAAGGTTGTTTAAATGAAGTGTCACGCCCTTTTTGAAGTGGAGATAATTAAGCATTAGTAAAAATTAGTTGCTACTTTTAAAAATCTTCTCAAGAAGCACTAGACCAATTTCAGTCAAACTTGACACAAATCATTCTTGAGTGAAGAGGGTTCAGTTATGTTCAAATGAAGGGCTATGTTCTTTCCAAAGAGGAGATAACCAAGAAAAGAAAATAGGATGGGAACATTAAAAAAAAACTTCGTATTTTGAACCACTAGGCCAGAAAAATTTAAATATATATGAGTGCTTCCTGACATAGTATAGATTCAAGTTTGTATAAATCATGGCCCCGGTGTAAGGATGGCACCACAATAGGGGATCAAAGTTTAAATGGGGATGCATAGGATAAATCTTAAAAAATGCATATTCTTCAGAAAAACAGGACCATGATTACTCATATAAATATGCAAGTTTTTTCCAGATAGTGCAGATTCAAATTCGTTCAAATTGTGTTTCCTAGGAGTAGTACGAGGCGACATTAGGGGATCCGAGTTTTACATGGAAATTATAGGAAAAATATTCTCAATAACAATAAGGCTATGATTATTCATATCAGTATGCAAATCATCCCCAGGTAGTGCAGATTGAAGTATGTTCAAATCACGACCATCAGGGGGGGGGGGGGGGGGGGGTAGAATGGGGCCACAATAGAGATCAAAGTTTTATATGGGAATGTAATGGAAAACATCGTTTAAAATCTTATCATTAACAGATGGGTCATGATCTAGGAATTCCAGTAGTGCAAATTCGTTTACTTCAATTCAGGGGCCCCAGAGGTAGGGTGGAGCCATAGTAGGAGATTAAAAAGTTTCATATGGAAATTTACCGGAAATTAATGAAAACAAATTATTTCCAAGATTAGCAGGAGACCACTCTAAATCATAAAATGTGAATGTTCCTAAGCATTGTGTTTTTTTGTTTGTTTTATCATGCCCCCATGACTACAGAGATAAGACCTTTCTTTATGGTATCAAAGATTTTGACGTTGTAAGTAACCTTTTGACTGACTTTTAAGAAACGTTAACTTAAGCAATGTCCTCTGAACTGTTTAAGGTAGAAATACCATGTGTTGTATATAGATTCCTAATGGAAAGGCCATAGATTTCATTCCATGATTTATCGCTGCCAATATAACGTAGTTGATGTGAATAGTGTATTGTGACGTCATATTTGACGTAGCTTTTTTTTTTTTTTTTTTTAAACCAAGTAATTCCCAACAGCAACAAAACTTTTGAAGGTACGAGAAGACTTGTCTAGTTATAGATATATGGTACTCTGTATTAATTCCCTATAGGCTTTTATAACTTCAACTATGCATACACACTGTAGCAGGTTGCATGTTCACATTGTTGATAGCAGACGATATCAAAGTTTCCGTCAGTCACGGAAAGAGACAAATAATCAAAAGTAAATAATTATATTGCTCTGTGTAAGTTGAAAAAACAACAAAAATAAATTAAAATAATAATAATTTGATTACTTTATTAGTAATTTTATATATAAGTTAATTCATTTTTGTATGTAAATTCCTGCATAATGATTAATATTTAATATTGTATGATTATATATACAGGAATATATGAATTTTATTTTACAAAGAAGTACGTTCCATAACTTCTACAAACTTCTACAGTACGTTAAAGTTGTTGTTTTTTTTTAAATTAAGATATTGATGCTCTCTGTTCGAACCTTTTCGTGACTTTTTGTCTTTTACGTTTATTATGCTATGCTATATATGCCTGTAATGGTTCGGGATTTATTCAGCTTATACCCTTATAATACAAACAACTTAAGCGTGGCGCAGTGGTTAGAGCGTCGGGCTCAAAGATCTGATGATCCTTGAGTCGGGGGTTCGAATCCCACTGTGGGACGTGGGTGCCGGTCTTTCGGATGAGACCGTATAAACCGAGGTCCCGTGTCGCAGTAGGTGTGGCACGATAAAGATCCCTCCCTGCTCAAAGGCCCTGAGTGCCGAGCATAGGCCTAAATTTGCAGCCCTGTCACCGGTAATGGTGACAGCCGCCGGATAGCTGAAAAATTGCTCAGGCGGCTATAAACAAACAAACAAACAAACAACTTAGACATTTATTAGCACATATTTTATGATTTTTATAATATAAATTAATTTCTAGATTTCTCTAGCTTATTTCTTTCATAGTTTCAATTGTTCATTGTGCGATATTGATATCTGGCATTATTATATTATTTTATGTATTCTGTATAATTTTTTGATTTGCATTTTAGTATAGTGTAAAGCGCTTTAGGGTATATTTAGATAAGTTCATTATTATTATTATTATGCTTATTATTATTATTATTATTATTATTAGATCACCCGAGTCATTCATGTGACTTGCTGATCTTCGTCCGGCGTCGGGCGTCGTCCGTTAACATTTTTTACCTTCTTGTAAACTGCGAGGTCAATTGTTACCATTTTGGATGTGAAGCTTCTTCAGGATAAGAGGAATATGAATTGTGAAATTTATGATCTTAGATCCCTCCCTCAGGACCTCATGGGTGGGGCCAAAACTGCAACAACAAAAAAATGAAAAATATTCTTTACTTCCACACATGTGGGAGAAAACCCAAATGCACCATGTCCATGAAGCCCTTTACCGTGAAATTCATGGCCTCTTGATCAGAGGTTCAGTCTCTAGGGTGGGGCCAATATGGCCATATAGAAAAGATGTATCAAATCTTAGAAAATCTTCTCTACTTTCAGACATGTATAAAAAAAAAACCCAACTAAATGCATGATTATGATATTCATGAAGATCTCTATGTGAAAATAGCCCCTGAGTGTGGAGTTTAGGCCCTAAGGTGGGGTCAATATGGTTCTTTAAATGTATTAAATCTTAGAAAAATATTCATGTGAGGAAAAACTAAATGCATGGTCTGTGTATGGGCTATGGTACTCCGGTGACCGTTAAGGCATGTGGTGGTTTGTTGTTGTTGTTTTGGGGGAGGGGGGTGTTTTTGGTTTTTTTTTAATGCAAATGTACTGTGGGTTTATTTTCAGAATTAAACACCGGCCAAATTGTTACGTCAGAGACTGAGCCAGATTCGGCAGCCAATAAAACATACTTGTCTCCGTATCTCCTCAGCGCCTATCGTTACAACGCTGGACTCTACGCCAGTATAATGGCCTATCAAGCTCACCTGACAGAGTTTGGTAAGACCTCCAACAAGTAGTGCTGGTGTACTACAGGCTGTACAGCGGAAGGGAGAACGGGAGAGAGTGACTGAAGACGGCGAATTAGTACTGTACTGTCCACGTTATGTATGCACATGTAATTGTTGTTGTTAGTTATATCATGATATATTTTGTTTTACTTTTTATGGGGAAACTTTCTAATAAGGATGATGAGTCTAATTTTTAAGCGCAATGCATCGTTGGTAATTCACGGTCGATAGCGAGATCGACCATGGGTTACGGTGTATCAACAATGAGCTCACTGCAGAGATCTGCGCATGTGTATAAGAAATGGGTTTTGAACTTACTGACATATTCATACACAGATAAATCTTGTGAAGCATTTTTTACATATTGCCATAAAAAATAGGAGTATTTCACTGTAGATGTTTTGTAATCAATGACGGATTTGTTAACATCATATTACCGACTAGCGAATGTATTACCCTAAAGTAGTGTGAAATCTACATTTAAATGAACTTCACATTTGTTTAGAGGGGGCATGTTACGATTTGGTTGGTTGGATAAAGTTTTCACTGAAATGTGATTATATATATATATATATATATATATATATATATATATATATATATATATATATCTCCAATAATAAAAGTCAGGAAACACAAAACTCGAATCAATTACACGCCACTGTAAAATCGAAGCCACACGTCACAGTAGGTGTGGCACGATAAAGATCCCTCTCGTAAGCGCTGCGCATAGACCTAAAGTTTGCAGTCCTTCTTTGGCAATGGTAACGTCTCCATATGAATGAAAATTAAAAAATGAGTGGTACGTTAAACAATATACAACAAACCAATCAAAAGAAATACACTAGTCTCCCTTCTTGCAAAGATCTGTCCTTAAACTCCATGTTTGAGCCATATTGTGTATTCCCAAAATTGAGGCAATTGTATGACCTCCCAAATTTCTTCACCATTTTCAAAATCACTATCAACTCATTAGAAATAATTATAAGTAAGGATTTATGTAGCTTTTTGTTTTGGATTTGATTTTTTTTTTTTTTTGGACTCGAAATTGCGGCATAAATTTGTTTGACCTTGAAAGAAAATGTTCTGACCTAGAAAACTTTTTACATCATCTTTATCATGGATGTAGATTTCTCTCCCAGTGGACTTTTAGGTTGGTGATTTTAGTGCGATCTCCATTTATTTGTCAGTTGTATTTTATTCTTGCTTTAATTTTAATCTTATTGTTATTTGTTCTTGTTGGCGCTGCCCATTATCCCGAATCCACACTGGCAGAAATCACAACGCAACGTTTTACCTTAATTACTCTCGTTTATTATCTCCCCATCATCTTTATTTCACAATCCCGTTGCTTTCCTAACTTTCCTCTCTAATTTTGCCTAATTTTTAGATTTTTGAAAATATCCCGAACCGAAGATGGTACAGCGTCTATATTCTTATCAGAATATTCGTATTCCAGTACACTTATCAGAATATTCGTATTCCAGTACACTTATCAGAATATTCGTATTCCAGTACACTTACCAGAATATTCGTATTCCAGTGCACTTATCAGAATATTCGTATTCCAGTGCACTTATCAGAATATTCGTATTCCAGTGCACTTACCAGAATATTCGTATTCCAGTGCACTTATCAGAATATTCGTATTCCAGTGCACTTACCAGAATATTCGTATTCCAGTGCACTTACAAGAATATTCGTATTCCAGTGCACTTATCAGAATATTCGTATTCCAGTGCACTTACCAGAATATTCGTATTCCAGTGCACTTATCAGAATATTCGTATTCCAGTGCACTTATCAGAATATTCGTATTCCAGTGCACTTTTATAGATTTCTCAATGTAGTCTTTTAGTGTATCATTTTTGTTAATGATGTAGATTAGGCTACCGTTAGAGCGACCGCAGCTGCATGTATATTCATGAGCGGATCCAGAACCCCCACCCCCCGGGAAGTGGGTTCCACCCCATGCATTTTTAAGGGGTCCAATTGAAACTATGGACTAACACGTGTTTGAAGTGCATACAAACAGGCAAATATATTCCCTACCTAACCCATGGGTGGTGGGTTCAGACCCAGACCCACCATCCACCCTCCCCCCCCCCCCCCCCTCCCATATAAACATGCTTGGCATAGCCTCTACCGATGGAATTAAGATGTGTGATTTAAATAAAAATGTAAAAAAAGATAAAAACTGTGATGTATATGAAAATTGCACGGTAGGATAATCATCAAAAATCGCCACGCAATAGCAAGGCGGGGATTATCCAAAAAATTATCGAATAATCTCATATAGAGTGTAGCAATGAAGTACTAATTCAACACACTAATTAAATGTTTGATTAAATATTTTAGAAATCGTATAACGGTATTTTTTACACGTTTAATCCCCTCTTTTTAGCTCACAAGAGCTCAATGTTACTGATCACCTTTTGTCTCTCGTCTGTGCGTTAACTTTTCACATTGTCTTCTTCTCCTGAACGACAAGGCCAATTTCAAACTTGGTACAAATCATCTATGCGTAAAGGGGATTCGAGTTTGTTCAAATGAAGGGTCATGTCCCTTCAAAGGGGAGATAATTACGAAAAGGCCAAAAAAGGTGGGGTCATTTTAAAATCTTCTCAAGAACCACTGGGCAAGAAAAAGTTGAAATATTTATATGAAAGCTTCCTTACATAGTGCAGATTCAAGGTCCCTGGGGGTAGGTTAGGGCTACAATAGGGATCAAATTTTTACATGTTAATATATAGAGGAATTCTTTTTTTAAAAACATGGGGCTCAGTTTGGGGCCACAGTATGTGGTCAATTTTTTTTTCATGGGAATAGAGATTGATAAAAAAAATCTTCTAAATACCACAACAGTTGAACAACGATAGGGCCAATGAGTCTCGGTGAGAGATGTGACCCATGGACCTTTTGTTTCGTTGCTGTAATGATACATTGAAATTCATTCGCAAGCCTAGAATTAATCAAGTTGATCACGATAATTTGTTGTCAACTATTTTCATAGACATATTTACAATAATGAATTTCGCTGATTTTCATACATGCTAAATTCACCCTTCAACTTTTTGATCCGCCATGCTGGAGGTGTATTGTGACGTCAAAACGTAGATTGTGTAGGGGACCACAAGAATATGATGAAATAGAAATAATATACGCAAGTTCGTAATTTGAGATCAAGGAGATGTTACTTTACGAGATCTCCATTTTTGGGATTAAACTGGTTTCCCACTGATTTGTGCTACACGAGAGAAGCGAGGTCAGCAGGGTACCAGTTTATTCCAGGATGGGCGACAAAAGAATTTCTAGATGCACAGGCCCGATACAGACTTTTTCCGCACGCTTTAATCATCAGAGCTCGCGGTACTTCGCGCTGCTCACTATTAATATATGTCGTTTTTTCGTAGTGTGTAGTATATGATTTTTGTTTATGTAATATAAGACGCGGGTTGCGTCGAAAATTTGAGTTCTCTCTCTCTCTCTCTCTCTCTCTCTCTCTCTCTCTCTCTATATATATATATATATATATATATATAAAACCTACATGATCATTTTCTGCTTTATCAACCCTTGACACACTTCCTATAAAACTCAGATCTCGGAAATTTTATAACTTCTCTAAATGATTTTCTTCATTGAAGGAATGGGTTTGTCAATAAAACAAAATGTGTTTGTGTATTCCAATGATGGCTATGCCATCACAATGTTAAAAAGTAGGTCAAGGTAACAAGGTCAAATGTCTTGGTACTATGGAAATGTCTTGTCACAAGAACTACTCATGTGAAATATATTAGCCGTAATATTTACCATTTAGAAGTTGTGGCCAATTTCAAAATTTTTCAAAAAATAGGTCAAATGCCAAGGTCACAAATCAAACATATTGTTACTAACAGAAAGGCCTTGTCACAAGGAATACTCATGTGAAATATCAAAGCTTTTGTATTTACTGTTCAAAGTTTATTGGGAAAGTTGAAGTTTCAAACAGAATTATAGAATGACAAACTGCACAAAAACAATATGCCCCCCCCCCCCCCCCCCCGATCTCCGGGGCATAAAAAGGAATTGATGAAGTAGTTTTCATTATTACCAGTAATATGAAGAAGGGTGTAATTAAGTGATCTTAAATCTTAGATTACTTTTACAAATCAATTTGCATTAGTTTTAGTTCATCTGAGACATACGTTCTAGTGAGCCCTGTTGCAGTCTTCTTTAGAACCACCAGAATAATTTCAAGCAAACTTTGCATAAATAGATGCAATTACATAACAGGGAAATAGGGTATTAAAAACAATTCTCGAATGCCATTTGACCAGAAAAGCCAATACTTTCGTCATACCGTCTTTTAAATATTCTAGTTTCAAAAGTCCTGACCTCCGTGGCACAGGTTGGGTTTAAAGTTTTAAATCGGAACAGTCTTTTAATCTTCACTTTACAAGTACCACATGCACAAGGCAACAATTATTTAATAGATATGAGCATATTTTACTGTGTAAACACAAAACAATAGGAGGCAATACGATTAATAACACACTTGAATGGTCACCAGCGGCCCATTTCTCAAAAAGGCGAAGGACCAGGCGTTAGCTTCGTCTAGACTAAATCCGGGATTAAACATGAAAGTGAAAGTTAAGAACACAAAATGTAATTAAATGCAAAACCTGTAAAAATAGCAACATTACTAACTGAATGAAGTCAAGTTGATTAAATTATTAGTTTATACTGGGTATTTGTTTTCAGAGCTTTCTCGCATAGAGCCACTGTGTAATCACTTGAACTCTTTCCTGTAATGCTTATGAAATACTGTAATGTAAATTCTGTTTGATTGGCAAAAGTAACATTTTCACTTTATCATGTTATAATTTGATTCAAGCATTGTGGATATAATATTAAACTTTGCTGTTCGTTATATAAACACGTGTTTTTGTTTCTTTTGTTCAACCTACAGTCCAGCAAAGGATACCGCTACTGAGACAGTTTGACATTACATTTATCACATGTTTATTCCATGTATTTATTGCATAAATCATATGCATATTCAGATAAAACATCCATAAATACCTACGAAAATGAAAAGCAAATCAGGAGGAGCTCTGTGGTAGAGTGTTTACCTCGTATCTGGAAGGTTGTGAGTTTGAGTCCCGCTCGTACCATGGCCGCGTAAAAAACGCCAAACACTCAGCATAGAAAATAAGAATTACGGGTCTTTCGGATATTACCTTCAAAACGGAGGTCCCGTGTCGCGGCAGGCGTTGGACGTTAAGGAACCCTCACTGCTACGGCCCTGAGCACTACAGTCCCTGAAACGTTCTACTTTCCCACTTGAACGGTGAACGAACGCTGAACGAACGCTAAACGAACGCTGAACGAACGTTAAACGGAAAGTGAACGGAGAACAAAAAACGGTGAACGATAAACGGAGAACGGAAAACGGTGAACGATAAACGGAAAACGATAAACGCAGAACGGTGAACGATAAACGGAGATACCTGTAATTAACAAAAGGCACCGAAAGGTGTCAAGATAAAGGCATTAAACAACACAGAAGATACATGTATAGATATAAAGTATTGAAATGTAGAAAATATAATGTAATTTCAAACTTAACATAGTGATACATATATATAAACACATTATTAATTTTGTAAATGTTCCACTCGAAATTTCTCCCCAAAATACAAATAGTTTCAAATATTTCATGTGTGTGTGTGTGTGTGTTTTGGTTTTAGCTAGCTAATACTTGCAAGACATTGAAGACATTCGATTTTCAGGAGTAGTGCGTCTTCATACTTTTTTTTCTATTAAATTAGGAAAAGAAAGAAAAGGAAAAAAAGAAAGAAAAAGAACATGAATAACGACACACGGGTAAAATAAAAAATTGAAGCCGTTCTCATTTTAATCAAAATTTACAAATAACGCATGCTTTACTACTGTACTCCTTGTTGTACATAACCTTTAATAAATCATGTGACGATACATCTTTACTTGCTAAGTAAATAAATTGATCACGTGTACCAACATCAAAATATATCCCATGTTTCTTTGATTAACTTTTGTAATTTCCACTATTTCAAATTCCATACCCCCTTTCACCCCCCTTTTTTAAATTTTGTCATAATGCGTGTCCTTTCTCATTGATGTTTCGAAAGAAAATGAGGAAATACGAACGGAAAACGGAGAACGATAAACGGAGAACGGAAAACGGTGAACGGAAAACGGTGAACGAACGATGAACGAACGGTGAACGAACGCTAAATGAACGGTGAACGAACCCTGAACGAACGGGAAAATGGGAAAGTAGAACGTTTCAGGGACTGTAAGCACAGGTCTGAATTTGTGGTATTTCACCTACAGCTGGTGAATAATATCTAAATATCAGTAAAAAAAATTCTAAGGGACGCAAAACAAACAACCATATAAGAAAACGCAAAGTTTTATTTTAAATTCAAAGTATGGAAAGCAGTTGGTGTAACGAAGGGGAAATGATATTAATTTCTGAGTACTTTAGGCAAAATGTGAACTACCGCGATGCAATAGGACCCCGGCTATTTTGGATAATGCACTATTCTTTCCTGTGTGTGACGTCATATTACATAGGTTACTTTGTTTAGTAGCTCAGTGGTTAAAGCGTTCGCTTCGTAACCAGGAGGTCGTGAGTTTGAGTCCCGCTCGTGCCATGGCCGCGTCAAACCCAAGACGTAAAAAATAGGTAGTGATTGCTCCTTCGCCAAACGCTCGGAATATAGAAGTGAGAATCACGGGTCTTTCGGATATGACCTTAAAAATGGAGGTCCCGTGTCGGTGTAGGCGTTAGCACGTAAAAGAACCCTCATTGCTACGGTCCTCAGCGCTATTCATAGGGTCTAAATTTGTGGCACTTCACCTACAACTGGTCATGTCTCAATATGAGTGAAAAATTCTCAACGGGACGTAAAACAAACGTGTCAAAGAACGAAAAATACTTAATCTCAGCTGAGATTCGACGCGGCTGGATATTTAGACTGACGCCTTCACTGGAGTCTTTCACAATTCATGTCTGGAATTCACATTCAACATCGGCCGGTTCAAACAATTAATGTGATCAGAAGCCGTTCGCTTCAGACAAGTTATTTGGCTGTTAAACCAACTCAATGCTGCCTTGCTTACTGTCAAGGTATAAAAAGGTATGAAAATCCTAAAATAAAAACAGTCACGGAATTTTCGTTCAAATGAAGGTGTAATGTTTATCTACTGCGCATACTTATTGTATATATCACTATGTACTGTTAGGATCCAGGTTAGAACAGGTACCCTTTGCTTGTCGTAAGAGGCGACTAAATGGGACCTTCAGATGAGACCGCAAAAACCGTGGCCTCGTATCACAGCAGGTGTGGCACGATAGAGATCCCTCTCTGCTCAAAGGCCGTAAGCGCCGAGGACAGGCCTAAGTTTTGTAGCCTTTAACCAGCAATGGTGACTTCTCCATACCAATGAAAAGTTCTCATTTAGTCGCCTCTTACGACAAGCAAGGGGTACAGAGGACCTATTCCAACCCGGATCCCCACAGGGTGGGGTAATTATAGTGCTCATAGCTCCATCGTAACCCAGATAACAAATAGTGATATTTTAAAGAAACATTCCTACTGACATATGTTATAGTTTATGTAAAAATAAAAAGAGTTCATTGGTCATTTATTTCTCAGGGAATGAAAATGTATCCGCTGTGGTGAGTAATTTGCTTCTAAAAATAGTAAATCTAGTCATAAGAAGCCGTGCTACTTCATGTGGAACTAAATGGAGATCTCAGAGTGAATTATATATTATTGAAAGCTTTAACTTTAATTTGATATACAATTTGTATTATTTCCTCCTTTGTATCAATTTTAAACATCTGTAACATTTATTACGAAGGTTGATAAGGGGGTTACTATGACAACCGTTACATCACAGTTACCATGAAAACCAAATATGATTGATAATGATGTCAACTACAACTTATTGTGAAACAAAATATTCATTTGTTCATTAATTGTCACATGTTCATTGATTGTTACATGTTCATTAATTTTCACATGTTCATTAATTGTCACATGTTCATTGATTTTGACATGTTCATTAATTGTCACATGTTCATCAATTTTGACATGTTCATTAATTGTCACATTTTCATTAATTTACACATGTTCATTAATTTACACGTGTTCATTAATTTACACATGTTCATTAATTGTCACATGTTCATTAATTGTCACATGTTCATTAATTTACACATGTTCATTAATTGTCACCTGTTCATCAATTTTAGGCGCCCGCGTGGCGCAGTGGTTAGAGCGTCGGGCTCAAAGATCTGATGATCCTTGAGTCGGGGGTTCGAATCCCACTGTGGGACGTGGGTGCCGGTCTTTCGGATGAGACCGTATAAACCGAGGTCCCGTGTCGCAGTAGGTGTGGCACGATAAAGATCCCTCCCTGCTCAAAGGCCCTGAGTGCCGAGCATAGGCCTAAATTTGCAGCCTGTAATGGTGACAGCCGCCGGATAGCTGAAAAATTGCTCAGGCGGCTATAAACAAATAAACAAACATCATCAATTTTCAAATTCCTATGCCTCCCAATCTTATCAGTGTTATTTATAGGTAATTAGAAGAAGGACGTCCTTCGATTCAAACACAGGCTGTCGATGTTTTGAATATTTAAAATAAAAAGAATCGTCTCTCTGTAAGCAAACTATTCATCCTTGACAGAATTGCTTCTAAACGGTAGGGATCTAATTATAATATTATATCGAACTTTTCGCCGAATATTGCAAGCGATGCAGCTGGTAAAAAAAAACCCAACAAGATGGCGGCGTGATAGTTTGTTTACAGGAACTGAGGAAGAAATTTTTTTTTTTATTATAAATATTTAAAACTTCGAGCGCCTGCAGATTCAAAGAGTATGTCACGGATTTTTGAAACGAAGAACCTCCATATGTTAATTATCTATGACTACCTCAATGACTGCCTAAACTTCATTTTCTTAAATCGTCTCCACTTTAAAAAAAATTCGCAAAACTTAATCTTCTTAAAATCGGGGTGAGGTTGGATGAAGTCATTTGCAATTAATGCTCAATCGATTTTATTCATAAATCTTCATTCATTGTTACTGTTAAAGATAGTGGGGGCCAGTCACCCAATATATCTCTTATATGCATTACAAAATGAATAATGGCCATTGAAAAAAAAACAAAAAACAAACGCACAAACCAAAAAATCAAACAAAATACCGAAAAAAAAACCAACAAACAAAAAAACAAAAAAAAAAACGGGGGGGGGGGGGGGGGGGGGAGGCTCCTTCGATTCTACGTGCTTGATATTTTAGAGTCACAGGTAAAACAGAAACAGGTTCTTTTCCCAGAAGAGTTGTATTGTAATGTTGATTGTGCGTTAACGTGACGATGATGTGTACGTTGTCAATAATAAAGATGGAATTCTTCTCTACGAATTATTTATTGCAAATGGAATTTGTACATGATTTCATATAACCACATATATTGATTCTGAGCAACATCATACTGAATTGGGAAAACATAATTTTCAATCGATAAATACATAAAGCATTTCACATTCCTTAAATCTAGCAATACCAAAATATGTATATAAATCTGTAATCTAAATCTTGGTTATGATCTCTACAAACAATATATCTTAACGCTTGGAATACTTAAAACTATGAATCTCTGACAGTAGGAATAATGTATCAAGATGGACGGACTGTAAAGTCCATGACTCCTATCGAGTATAGTTTACGAAAATATAAAAGTACGTTACAATATGTCACTTACATTTCCCCGCATAATGCCGTGTTGTTGTAGGTAGAACATCATTTGCAAGTTCAGAAATGGGAAAAATACACATTTATCGTCTACAATTTATTTGCATGATGAAATATTATGATACACACATTTGTTTACAGCACAAGATTTCAAAATTAATGAATTCGTCACACTTATCTCTTTCTGCGTTGTTTCTATTTTCCTTCAAATCTTAAACATGGGGGCTTTCAAAATCATGCGGTCATAAACTTTATGCAAATTAGGCACATTTTTTTACCACAATTCACCCTTGAATTAGAACGTTTTGGCCGATACAGTAATGCGTTGTGTGGAGACACAGTTGAGTCTGTTTGCAATTGCAACAAAAATTCTTGTTGGTCCAAACGTACGACTCCGTCCAAATTTCCTTTTACGGCAGTATTTGATAAATGCAATACACCCAATCACAGAAGTTTGTAAACCTAATATTTTGACCAATGAAATGTCTTGAAAGTAAGCTCCGCCCACCACCACGAACCTCGAACAATATATCGGACATCCGCCATTGTTTTGTGAAGTAAACACAGCCTGCAATGACCTATCATACGTTAATAATAAAGCATGCAGAGATATTTTTGTAGGAGGGATGATTAAACATTTTCCTATGCATGACATCTGTAAGTCAGGCAGTAAGTATCTTGACATACTTATAAAGCATTCAAATCCATACCATTTCAAAAGAAAAAAAAATCAACAGCCTGCATTGACAATCGTTGATGACGCAAGCATAATCCTACAAAACTTGTACTTTTTTTTTTCGACCGTGCTTCCAATGTTGCTACGATGTAACCTAACCATTATGCGGCGATAGTGGATCTTGGAGATACGGTAGCTGATGAAAAACAGTTAATTTTTAATTTATCATTGCCGACAACGAAGAAACAACGCGGTACACGGCATTTTCTATATTTTTTAAGGAAACAAATCTCTTGTATTCACGTTTTTCACGAACAGCCTGAGTGCACCTCATGAAATATCCTCAGCTATCAACAGCATACGGCATTAAATATTTCAACGTAGTTTATTCTTGACGGCTTAATTTGGCAAACTCTTCCTAATATTCCGATGTGTCTCAAAAGTGAGAAACGAGAAAGTGGGCGGGCTGAAACTGGCCAATGAAAACTCTATTCAAATTTTTCAATTGTGTCATTCAAATGTGTTGTAACTCAACGCAATATTGTATCGGACAAAGCGTTCTAATTCACAGGTGATTTGCGATAAACACATTTTCGTATGATTTGGTGGCGTACATTTCAACTAATGCATTGTTACGCAAAAACTCAAACGTGAACGCCATGTAATAAATTTTTTTATTATACTTTCATGTAAAATACTCCGATCTGATTGGCCGAGAAACATTTGTAAAACCATGCTATTGCCCTCTGAGGACAGAAAGCCACGCCCTCCAGGGTGATATTATCTAGCAACGGGAAGTATTACTTAACGACGGGAGATATTCTAAAAAAATATCACATGCGTCAAATTCGCCGTAGATTGCTAGACGCCGTCGCTTGAGCGTTTGTAATTCACGCAACTATTACGCTGATTGTGGTTGATATTCAAAATATCGCATTACATTGATTCATTAAACGTCAACAGACGATAGCGACAACATGTTTGCAAACGTGAATGAGAATGATATACAAAGACTACTTGAAGAAAAGAACTCAAAAAGCACGCAAAGGACAGTGAAAAGGTCCGTGAACTTATTTCGGAAGTTTTTAGCAGAGAGAAACAAAAGTTCGGAGTTTGAAAGTTATTCCAAGCAGGAGTTGAACGAAAGACATTCAGTATAATAAAACAAATAGTTCATGTAGTTGAGGGTAATATTGAAAATTTTCACCCCGAGAAAAACCATTGTCAACCTCGGCTACGCCTCGGTTGACAATGGTTTTTACGCCTCGGTTGACAATGGTTTTTCTCGGGGTGAAAATTTTCAATATTACCCTCAACTACATGAACTATTTATATAATATTACCCTCAACTACATGAACTATTTATATAATATTAGATTACAAATACGGAAGCTGTAATATACAATTTTCACCATTCTTGAAAAACTCGTTTTTTGAAAACATAATGTAACGTACGTTTCATCCTTATCCACAAGCTTAAGGAACACGATATCTAAATTCGGTTAATGCGAATAAAAAGTATCAAATATGAATAATTCTTTTATACATATACAAAGAAAATATCTTTGTTATAGTGTTATCGCAAATAACTTGTGAATTAGAACGCTTCTCCCGATATTGTAACGCGTTGTGTGACGACACAATTGAATCTGTTTGCAATGCATTTGCGAAATGCAAGAGAAGTTCTTACTCGTCCGCCCAAATTTCCTTTTTTGGGAGTAGTCGGTATTTGAAAACATGGCGGCCAGATGGAAGCAAACTTCAAAGGAAGATTGTTTGTTTGTTTTACGTCCCGTCGAGAATTTTTCACTCATATTGAGACGTCTCAAAGGAAGAAAGAGAACGTATATTACAGTTATATTTTGTGGGTAAAAGCTACAGAACTATAGCATCAAAAACGAAGCGAAGTATATGTTCGTGTTTTGATGTTGTTGAGTATTTGCGAATCCACACCATAAAAACGCAGAGAAAAGGTTCTCCACGTCCCCGAAAAATTACAGAAACCGTCCTTCAATTTCTCGAATATCAGAAATGGAAAAAGCCGTCATTCTATTGTAAAGAAATTCGGCAGAAATTACTAGATGATCAAGTATGTACCGTAAATAATGTACTGCCTGTGCAGAAAATATCTCAAGCATTGAAACACAAGCTACAATTTCTCATAAAAAGTTAACCGTTATTCCAGCCGAAACGTTAAGACTAGATCACGAACAGAAGGTCGAGTCTTGTTTAAAAACTCTTTTAAACTACACTTACACACAGATGCATTTTTTTCGATGAGGCAGCAGTTATTGCAACATCAGGAACCGTCATTTTGGACATGCACACAGAAGTGAACGAGCAGTTGAAGTACAACAGTACGCAAGTCCCATTAGAAGCGATTTTAATATACCGCAAGTCCCGCTGTCAATTCTGTACTCTCTTTACCTTCACATTTCACAGGGAATAAAAGATTTTAATAGTGGGCACATTGCCGACAAAAAATTGGTATTGTTGTGGTGTGGAAACATTCTGATGCTGTTTAATTCATCATTTATATCCTTTGGTCTCTTCTCGATTTCTTTTGCTACCGAAAATAACACAAATGATATTGCACTGGCTAACAAAAAATGTTTCGAGTGATATTTCATCCATAAAGACTGCCCAACCCATCAAAGTCATCTCTACCCATGTTAGGATTACAGCTACTGTATTTGTTTGTTGAGGGTGAATATTAAATGATTATGAATTCCACACTTTGAATACTCTGGGTTTTCAGTGTGTGCATGATTAATGAATCCAAAGACAGTATTGTTGGCCTAAGTACAAGTTTTAGTTTCACCAGTGTCCTATGGAGCATTTGTATTTTGAACAGTATATTACATCAATTTCCCCATGTGTATTCGTGGATAGAATTATGTAGTTCAATATATATTATTATTTTGCATACACATTATGACTTTAAATTTTGGAAATTCCATAAATTCATTAATTAAAATAGGTATTTCTATTTCACAAGTATTTTCATTTACTTGACTTATACATTTATTGTATATAAAACCTTTTGACGTAAGAAACTTGCCTCAGTAACACAATGCTTATGGTCTGGGTGTTTTGCTTCAATACCTCACACCTGGTACCCCTCTCAGGGCTGGTAAGGACATGATTTGTTGCCCCGATTCATAATGGATATCGGTGTTCCTTTCTATGACAATTATCACACGACGACCTCGTAATCGCGTTACCAGGAACGCCATTGGCCTGGGGGGGGGATTCAAAGGCTTTCGTTTCATCTCCGACAGTTCGTCTTTTTATGCAATAATAAAATTGAAAGAGTGCCTTTCTTCGTTAAGTTTATCAACCTCTTTGTCAAGAAAGTTACCGGTATCGGGAGCCCGCGACGTGGATGGTGCTGACAGAGCGGGGGTGCGTTTTTCAGGCCTATTTGGGGAAGTGCCACCAATGTTCTCGAACCTTAAACGTTTCGGCCCTGGCCCTACTCTAGATTTTTCACCAACAAAATCCTCCAGACACCTTTCTTTTAATTCAGCATTTGTGCTTGGGGTTTGTAGATTCACGATTCTGTCCACCAACATGCGTCGGAATACACGTGGAATGTTCATGTCCTCCACTTCATATGGCCTCAAATATTTTAATGTTACGTCATTTCTTACGGCTAATTCTATAAACGCTTCCTTCTACGTTACTGACCCCTCATCGATCTCTCGTAAATAATTTTCTAATCCGTCCATCTTAACACCTGAAATTCCCGAAGTGGACAACTCCGCGCGAGAAAGTGGGCGGGCTCGGTCCTGCCAATAAAACGCTTGTTGTATTACATCTAACATGTGATTTAAATTGTTCAGGTGTGTCATTCAAATGTGTCGTCACTCAACGTATTACTGTATCGGGCGAAGCGTTCCAATTCACAGGTTATTTGCGGTAAAGTAGCAAAGAAAACTAATATGTAGGCGAAAAATTATAGACTGTATTATCTTAAATGGTGAAACCCACGGATTGGCGTCGTGATTTAAGAAGATCATTCATCATTCATTTTTCAAAACTAAAAATCACCGTGGGGATCCGGGTTGTTAGAATAGATCCTTAGTACCCCTAGATTGTCGTAAGAGGCGACTAAATGGGGCGGTCCTTCGGAAGAGACCCTAAAAACTGAAGTCCCGTGTCACAGCAGGTGTGGCACGTTAAAGATCCCTCCCTACTCAAAGGCCATAAGCGCCGAGCATAGGCCTAGATTTTGCAGCCCTTCATGGACAATGGTGACGTCTCCATATGAGTGAAATATTCTCGAGCGGGACGTTAAACAATATACAATAATCAATCAATCAAAATATACGCGATGAATTTTTTTCCTCATTTGTACTATCTATCTTTTTAAAGAAAAAAGAAGCAAAGTGCTATTATGCGTAATTTTTATATGACTGATACTGAAATATAAAATACCTGCTCTGGCGACAGTAACGTACGTTTCGTTGTTTTTTGGTTTGTTTTTTTTTTTTTTTTTGTTTGTTTGGTTTTTTTTTTGGGGGGGGGTGGTTTTTTTTTGGTGTTTTTTGTTTTTTGTTTTGTTTTTTTTTTTTTGCATTAACGGACATCTTTACTATACTCAGTTTACATACCAATGGGTAAATATATTTTAATTCTTTTGAAAAACTACTTAGCTTTTTAGGAAATAATATTGCACCAAACATTATGAATAATCAATATAAACGTCGGCGAAAGTAATGCACACATCGACTGAGAAGGGGTGTAAAACACATTGACTGAGAATGGGTGTTAAACTGCATTTTTTGACTAGATAATAATTTTTCATTTCAAAACATTGTTGTACATATTCTCTACTTTTCATTCACGTCACATTTCTCTGGTGTAGCTTTTAAATGGATGATTACAACATGGTCTGGTGCCCACATGCAATAGTATAGAATATCTTTTTGATAAAGAATATTTTGAGACACTTCGAACCATTTTTTTTTTTTCGTCCGAGAAAATTCGACCCATTTTCGGCTTTATTTAATCCGTAAATTAACAACATATACTGCACGTTAACAATTCAGCCTAAAAACATTTTGGTCAAGAGACACTTTGGTCCAATTTTTTTTTTGGGGGGGGCGGGAGGTATACATAACTCGTACTTTGCTCCCAGCCTATATAGAGCAAATTGACACTTGGGCCACAGGGGCTCGTCACGAATTGACCTTCTCTATTCTATATTAGTTGGTACTAATTTTCATAAGACAAAAACCTCGTGACGACCCCCTGTGCTTTGGCCTAATGCCACTTCGGCCCATTTTTATGTGGGGGGCTTACATATCACCGTATTTTGCTCCCAACAATATATATCACATTGACATTTCGACCCAGAGACTCTTACTAATTGGCCTTTCTTGTCTTATCACCGATATTATAGAGTACATCCAACGGTTTGGCCCAGTGACCTAACGAACAAAGACGCATTTTAATCAATTCATACGCAAGTTTTTCGCATGTTGTTTCAGTTCAATCTTATTTCATCCTTTATTGACTTATTATATTAGAAAGACAAAAGTCAGATACAAATTAAAGAAAAACTAAGAATATCCTGATGAAGTATAAATGATTTTATTTACATTATTTGACAAGGTTGTAGAAATAACACTAATAAATTAACTATGTATTACTTTCAATTAACTATTTCAACTGAACTAATTAAAGCAGAGCTTTCATATTTTGTATATAGATTCTTTATGGCAAGATCCTTTTATACTTGGTGTTTGACCTAGTCCTGGATGTTTCACCTACTTTTAATAAAAATTTGACCTATTCAATACCTCCTGGACTATTTAAGGTAGAGCTTTTATTATTTATATATGTAGTTCCTATGGCAAGGTATTTCATATCATACCATTAATATCTATGACCTTGGTCTGATCCAGAACAGAAAAATCATGTTAGTTATACTGGTGTTGAGGCATCTGTGTTATGTAAATTCATTTTCATTTATGTTGTGATCCTTTTGGGCTAGGTTAGGACAACAATTCTTGGGGGTCAAAATTTGTCATGGGAATAAATATTGATAAAAAAAAAAAAATCTTTTAAAAAATCGTAATAGCCCAACAAGGGCATGGCCAAGGTGACTCAGGTGAGCGATATAGCCCAAAGGCCTCTTGTTTGGTCTGTCAGCAAAAAAACTGTAACCTCTGTCATAGCATTTGAATAGTGATAGGACTTCCATAATTCACGTGTATTCCTTTTGACAAGACCTTTGTTTGGTTACCAGATTTACTTTGCTGCCATACGGGGGGCATCAGTGTTTCACACAAACAGGTTGTAGTGCATCACTTTATTTTGCTTGCTCGTTTGAAATTTGCTGCTGCTTTTTATGACACCCATGCTTGCTTTTATTGTGTATATTTTTTCCTCCTATGTCTTTCTTACCTGTATATTTTTGCCTGATATGCATTATTTAGTCTATGATACATTTATGAATAACGCGCTTCATGAAGTGTTGCAGTTTATGACCTCAAGTATTTAAAAAAAAAAAAAGATTTATTTTTCCTATTTATATTTTAATTTCACATCCGTTGGAATATTCCAAAACATTGAAATAGTCATACTATATTTATCAAGATTCACACATGAACCGTTCACATTCATGAGGAAATGGCTATCATTTCAATTGGTAAAGATATCAAATGTCAAACTATTGGAAATGTAAATATTTGTATATATGCACATGTTATGTGTGTGTGTTTTAATGTACTTTGATATATGTGACTGTAGGTTAAAAAGCTCTACAGAGCTTGTGTAAGCTTATGTTGATTTGGTGACTGTGCAGTAGTACCGACTTTTAGATCAAATTCACTTCCTTCTCGCACAAGTGTGAACTCACAATTACTGGTTTAAATACTAGCACTGGCCTTCACAACTGTGGCATTTATGAAAGGTGATAAAAATACAATGCTTTGTCCTAGATTTATTAACACCTTGTACATTTGAAAGAAAGCTATACACGTATCAATGGTCTCTATTGGCCTGTATATTTTATTTCTCGCCAGACCAGTCACTCAGTAGTGTCTTTACATGATCCAAAATTCTCAAAAGCAGTAAAAATTAGTCATGTAAAACATTAGGCCTAAACCACAGTAGCTTTAAATCATTCATAATCAAGGAAACCATTAGTATAAAACAATACCTATGCATAAATAACAATGTATAATCACAGTCAAATGTGCTGTCTTAACAAAATATAACAAAAAATATATACTTACAAATCAACAACATTTACACATTTTTTCATCACAGCAATATATCGTTTGGACGGACAATATAAATAAATGCAGAGGACAGTGTATATTCAGCAATACTGAGGATATGGATTTATCACAGCTCGGCTTTAGTATGGTTTACATCGTTCACATTCAGACAGAGACAACATCCTTCAATCCTGGGTATGTTATCATATGAATAATGTTGTTTCCCTTCTCTGCCAGTTTGTTATGTGCATAAGACTAAGATAACTTTAACCATTCCCTCTCACATATATGTACAGACATATAAAAAAAAAAATCTCTGGGGCTTTTCGCCCCCATTCACTGACACTGCTACTGGTAACATACAAATTCAATGACCCTCTCCTTGACATGTGTTTGGACATTCTGAAAACCTTTCTTGGAGTCTGTACAGTAGAAGTTTCCATCCCTAATTCTGGCTCTAAAGTTCCCACTCGGACACACACAGACTAGCACTACTGGCACACATCATTTGACAAATTTCTTGGTGAAAGATGGCAGGGGTCTGGAGGGGTTCAAGGGATCATGATGCATCGGGGAGTTGGGGAGAGGGTCCAGGCGATGACTCCCTAAGTTTGGCTGGCTGGCATTTTTGGAAACAGCTGGTTTTTCTCCTTTCTTTTGTTTCTATAAGAAAAAAAATTTTGTCATTATACACAGAATTCTTCTATATTCCCTTGGAGCTCAATGTTGGACAAATTAAAAAAAAATCCTTAATTCACATAGTTTTCACTCCCTACCATCACCACATGAAACATAATGTGATGAATGTTGATTCAAATTGATTTTCAGGTATGTATAACACTGTATACCTTTTCTACTGTGTATTCACAAATGCAGGTGTACTTTAGTCTTTAAATCTCATTTTCAATATACATAAGAAAAATCAGAGAAAAAAAATGATGAGATCCACATTGAATGACAAAAACTTATGAGAATTTTGACTCCTCATAATCCCACAACTACTTGAATTTGGATTTTTACATGACATTAATCTCACCCCTATACCAGTAATCAATATTTGTTTTAAATAGGCACCACATGAAAATGATCCTTTCGCTTGTGGAATTGAAAGTGTTAAGAAATGATATATTGTAAAGCTGAATCAGGCCTGGAGACTAAAACATAAAATTTTCAAACTTTGGGGCATAATTTATTAAAATGCAGAATCTTACTTACACAATGCAACACAAATTAAAAAAGTTTAGAATTTCAAACATACATGACCGTCAAATTGTTGAAGAGAGTAATTCCTAATTTAAAATTGCCAGACCTGTTAACAAGTGATTAGAGTCCACACAATATCAATGTTGTGTATCATATAATTAATGATTTTTATCATGTATCATGGTGATTAGAGTGAACACAATATCAATGTTGTGTATCATATAATTAATGATTTTTATCATGTATCATGGTGATTAGAGTCCACACAATATCAATGTTGTGTATCATATAATTAATGATTTTTATCATGTATCATAGTGATTAGAGTCCACACAATATCAATGTTGTGTATCATATAATTAATGATTTTTATCATGTATCATAGTGATTAGACTCCACACAATATCAATGTTGTGTATCATATAATTAATGATTTTTATCATGTATCATGGTGATTAGAGTCCACACAATATCAATGTTGTGTATCATATAATCAATGATTTTTATCATGTATCATGGTGATTAGAGTCCACACAATATCAATGTTGTGTATCATATAATTAATGATTTTTATCATGTATCATAGTGATTAGAGTCCACACAATATCAATGTTGTGTATCATATAATTAATGATTTTTATCATGTATCATGGTGATTAGAGTTCACACAATATCAATGTTGTGTATCATATAATTAATGATTTTTATCATGTATCAGTGATTAGACTCCACACAATATCAATGTTGTGTATCATATAATTAATGATTTTTATCATGTATCATAGTGATTAGAGTTCACACAATATCAATGTTGTGTATCATATAATTAATGATTTTTATCATGTATCATAGTGATTAGAGTTCACACAATATCAATGTTGTGTATCATATAATTAATGATTTTTATCATGTATCATAGTGATTAGAGTCCACACAATATCAATGCTGCATGTCTCAGTGTTGAGGTTTTCCTTCAGGTATCTTTCAAATCCTGTATGAATGCTAGGAATTTTAATCAAATAGAATGTAAACAGTCTGGTATTTCTTATCATAATGTGAATCACAGCAAAATGAAACTACATGTATATTGATTCTCGGGGTACCAAAAAAAAATAATATCAGAACTGTAAAAAACAACTAGATAGCCTGTCACTGCGAGTCTTTTAGAATTTAATTTCTGACGTTATTCAGCATCTGTATCAAGTGACCGATTTCAAAAACACTCGGATTACATTACACCTTGATGCACAAAAACCTGTGAAAGTTGAAAGATAGTTGAGTATGAACACTATTATTGGACTGAGTGTTCTAAAAAAAAGATATAGATAACTCAAGTAAATTACTACTCAACATGTGCACAGCCTTGTGAACTGTGTAAATATTAACTTCAGTCTTTATTTTTTTTCTTTTTTATGTCTCTGCCTTAAACTTTTCAAATGAGGTCCTTATGAATGACTTCTCTCTGTAGAAATTGATATCATATTAAGGTCACCTGACTACACCATCATCATGCAGAAACATGTGGAATTTATTAGCAGTACAGTGTTGAATTTGTGTGCAATGCATTTTTTTTTTTAACATTAGATCTATATACTGATAACAACAGCTGGTGTAATACAAATTTTAACCAAATATCAATGTGATGGCAAGCTTCACGAAAGACCCTCACCTTGTGGCATTACTCGAAGTTCAAGGTTCAAAATAGGTCAACATAGCCCAAACTAAAACTAGGTCTGTAACCCATTCATATAAGTTGATGTATAAATTTTCAATTCATTAGCTGCAGGGATTGTCAAATCCAGGAAAGTGTTTACACAGGCAGGTGGATGGACACCCACACAGACTGATCACTACTGGAGATCTACCTACTGCCAGGCCTTAATAATGTCCATTAGCATGCTGTGTGATTTGTCTATACACCACCTGCTGCTACAAGCAAATGAAATGTAACAACAAACTTTCTTTAAAAGACTCGCATGGGCCCCAATGCTCACCTAGTTATCTTAGTCCTGCTATTATTTAAAAGATTTGTTTTCTACCCTCTTTATTCCAATGATAAATTCTGTCCTCATATTATGACCCCATCCTAGCCCCATGGGGCCATGATTTAACTGAATTTGATTCCACACCATCTAGGATGGTTCACTATCAATATCACTTACATGGCCTTGCTGTTCTGGAAAGAAAGTTTTTTTTTCATGTATTTTTTTATTTTCCTTTGCCCCACCCCTAAGGTCCCAGGAATCCTGAAATTTATAATTTATGCCCCCACCCAACCATCCCCCTTGTCCCAAAGATGCTTCATATCAAATTTGAAAAGAACTGGAATGGTAGTTATCAAGAAGTTAAAAATGTTCCAATTGTTCACACATTTAATATCTGATCATTTATGCCCCACCCTGATGCCAAAACCCCTACCCTTGGAATCATCAAATTTAAAATTTTGAGTAAAGGACTACCTGCTCCTTCTACATATCCATTTAGTTTCAATTTAGTATCAATAGCATTAAAGAAGATGTTATTTAAGTGTTTTATGCATAAATACTATATAGCAAGTTTGGCCCCACCCTGGGGTCAAACCTCTACCCTAGGGATCATGAAATTTACAATTTTGGTAGAGGCCTTCCTGCTCTACATCACTATGCATTAAGTTTTTCTTACACATAGCTAAACATGTTTAGAATGTTTCTGTCTGTTTATTGATGCAGTAGGCTCAGTAATATTGTGATGCTTTGTAATGTGTTTTATTCTTGAAGATTTTTGTCAGGTTATACAACTACTTGTACTGGAATATTCATCATACAGCTTTAATCATTTCTCACACCTAATGACGCAAGCTGGTGTATTAAACATCACATTAGCAGGTAGGTATGGAATGACATGCAAGCCTTCAAACTATGTGTCATTCCCACCATCTGCATTGTTAGTGGCCACTTGGCTAATGTACTTTAACTCAAGAGAGGTTGCAAAGTCAACAGCTTGGAGCCATTATGCAACAATGATCCATTGATCTTGGAAAGACCTTGAGCCCTTGATGAGGGACACAGATGTTTACCTGGTAAATGTGATCAACAGAAAGGTGAACTGAAGCTGTACATGGGCTTTTACCTAACTGTCCTGCTCTTCAGACCGGTAAATTATCCTGATGTCCAGATAATACAGGTGATTTTAAAGCATGGGGTCATAATTCCACTCCAAGATAACCAGAATATTCCAGATTACCAGAATGAGTTGTTTTATAGATAGTAAATTTTGTTGGGCCCATGCATTTGCCTCCAGCTATCTGGGGTATTTGAGATATCGGTGTTTGAGATACCAAAGGGCAACTGTATTTCATTTTATTGAATGCAATTTTATAAATGAAATAATATATATATTGATCTTAACAAAAACTTGAAAAAAAATCTTAGAGGTGGATTTGGATTGGCCATGTTCTGTAATGAGACAACTACAATGACAGCAGAATAGCTGTAAGTTGGACTCCAGAGGAAAATAGGAAGAGAGGAAGGCTGAAAAAGAGAGAGAGCACAACTAGGGTTCGTTAATTGGGAGGAAACTGCAAGAGCAGCCCAAGACAGGAGCTGTTAGAAAATGCATGTTCAAGGTCGTGTTCTCCAGGAGGCGAGAAGGAATGAAGTCTTAACAAAAATCCAGTCTTCAATGATATTTGATAATGAATTCATGTGTAACAAACCCAGTAAATTTAAATGCTCAGCCAATCTTCTTTTTGATTAGCATATTGTTTTATTCATTAGAAGATGCATGTTTTAGTGGTATATTACTTAATGTTAGATATTTCATTCTTGGCTTTAGTATGGTTTTATGGTTGCATAACAATTGAACATTTTAAACTTCTCCTTGATAACTACCCTTCCAATTCTTTCAGATTGCTGTGAAGCATCTTTGGGACAGGGGAGTGATTTTCAGGACTTCTGCACCCCTGGGGCCTTAAGGACAGAGCAAAAACTATCATAAATTGATCAATTTTCAATTGATCTTCTTCTCTACAACTGTACATCTGTAAGAAAAACTAAATGCAGTCATGTGGAGCAGGAAAGCTTCAACCAAAATTCTATATTTCATGATCCCCGGGGTAGAGGTTCTGACTCCAGGTTGGGACCAAACGTAGCATACAGGTTCATGTATAAAACATTTTATTACAACAATTATGCTTAATTTTGCAAGATTGGCCATTCATGTAAATTTAGTTCTTATGAATAAACTCTTACATATGGAAGAATTGAGCAATAAATAATGTTTCATAGAGTTCTGCCTTGTGAATAAATACACATCACTGTATCCATGTGAAAATAAGTTCTTGCAAAATAAATGTGATCTACAGAACATGTTTGATGCTAAAATGAAACTAAATGAGCAAGTAGCCATTCACCAAAATTGTAAATTTCATGACCCAAGGGGTAGGAGTTCTGGTACCAGGGTAAGGCCAAAATGGTCATAGTGATTAAATGTTTTTATCCTTTGAAAGATTTCATTTTTAATTTTGCTGATACTATATAAAAACTAAATGCATATTGAGTAAAAGCAGAAAGGGATGTACTTAAATCGTGAATTTTTGGTTATGGAGAAGTCAAACCTGTGGATACTTTATGGACAGACAGACATCAGACAAAAGGGGATCAGAAAAGTTCACTTAAGTGTCTAGCTTGGGTGACCTAAAAAAAGGAAATCATTTAAAGCTCAATTCTTACATTTTAATTACATGTGGGTTTTTTTAAAGTTAAATTTTTTTTAATTTCTTAGAAATATTTGCTCATTACAGAGTCAGTTAACAACATATAACAGTCAAAGAATAGTGATGGCTGCTTTCTGAATATCATAGCTTGACATTGTGATATGTACAAGTACATGCTGCCTATGGGATTGGTTATTTTTAGCACTATGACATCATGTTAATTCTGATATCCCATACTCAAAAGAAAATCAAACTGCAAATTACACCAGTAAACACGGTTACAGAGAGATATTGGGGAAAGCTGATTTTGATTTAAGCAGAACATTTTATACTGAATATCTTTTCTGATTACTAAGAAGAATAAAAAATCACTTCATTATAAGAGTGAATTCATTATTATATGTTTTATCAACATGTTTAGAGTAAGCATGTCTGTTATAACCATATGAATTATAAATGTGAACTCATTATGGGTAACTTTGGTTTGTACCCAAATACGAATATGAGCTACCTGAGTTGCAATTAAACAGGGAAAGCTTTAACTCTTGTATGATTTAGTGTGACATTTGAACTCTACCCAACTAACTCCGATTTCTTCGAGGGTTAATGCAGTAGCAGTATGTCAGTTTCCAAACGATGGATGTGATTGGTTGGCGTATTATACATGGGAGTAAGAAATTTACCCTCCTAACTCGGGTACAAACCAAAATCACCCAAAACGTAATTTTCAGAAATAGCTTTATAAAGGTCAATGTTGAGTATAAGGCAAAGGGTTTATTTTAGCAATTTTCTAGGAAAAATCTTTAAATTAGTCAATTTGGCAGATAAGGCAAAGACTTTCCTAGTTATTTCTAGTGCTATTATGAGGTTCACAGGACATGGTTACCACTGCAAGTGTAAGTTATACCAATCTACAATGAACAGATGTTAAGCACAGATACGGGCCAGTCACTCTGAAGAGACAGTATATGAAATGACCACTTTCCCAATCCAACTTTAAGTCTTGCACATTCAGATTTTGTTTGCTGTTTATTATCCACCATGTTGGTTTTTAAGTAACGGCTATCTTCAGCAAGCCCAGTAAAAATCGATTGAGAGTAATTATATAGTTTGTTACGTTAATTTGCTTTATATAATTTGTATGTAATATATAGATGATCTCATTTATTTGTGTAAAATATCTAAAATATTAAAGTGTACCAGTCTGAGATTTAGAGCCCGCTCGTTTCTAAAAAACATGTTTTATACTACAGTTATCTTTCTTTCCCCTTACTTTATTCCTATCTGCTTCCTCAAGAACTGTGGTCTTAAAAAAACCCCGACTTTTTCATCCTCAGATGCAGGTTTTTTTTTAAAACAAGCCTTAGATAGGTTGATTTGGTATACTGGGCAAAACTATCAAGCTAGCCAAAATATTACTGACCTTGTTGAAAATTATGGTAAGTGTGTTTGTTTGAAACAATAAAATGTTCTCTTTGTTTTTTTATCAATTGATAAAGGTAGCTAACATTGCAAAAAAAATTCATAACCTGCATAAGCGGCAATGTTTCTGCAATGACTGCTCCCTTCATCACTCGATAAAACAACAAAGATAGCATTTTATTGTTTATATTTATATGGTTATGTATTTTCAAAAAATGTAAACTAGATTTAAGTACTAAAATATCATCTCGTTGATGATTCTATTACTTTAAACGGAACAGCCAATACACCCTTTGACCTTGACAATGCTCCATATTTGGTAATGATTACGTGGACAGGTGGTACTAAACTTGTTTGCAACAAACATGAATTCATTGTCAAGCAATGTCAATTTCAAAAGAAATATAAGAGAGAAAGAATGTGTTTGTAAATATATGTGTTTGTTATAAGCATATCTGTTGTGAGAGTGTTTGTTCATTTGTTTGTTTGTATGTTTAATGTTCCATTGAGACATCACCAGCAATAAGCGATGTTATAATAGTGAAGTCATCGTAAATGTGTAAATTTATCATAAGTGTGTTTGTTAAATGTGGTGAATTCAATTTAAGTGGATTTGTATTAAGCATGCATTTATTATTATAAGTTTGTTCATTATAAGTGTGAATTCATTACAAGGGCCTTTGTCATAAGCGTGGTACACTGTATAAAACTACCTTACAGAAATGACTGACTTACCTTGGCCAGTGGGTTGATGACTCCGACATTGGTGTTGGTGTTAAACACCTTGTTAAAATTGGTTTCCCTGTTGACTAGTTCTAGCTGATAATATCTCTTCTCATCCTGTTCAGTATAACGGAAAAGAGGTCAAATTACAGTCATTCATCAATTCTGACTTTCTGTTTCACTTAACTTATTCCTAGGAAACTTTTCCTGACTTGTGATGAGCGATAGCAATTTCTCTTTATCTTTCAAGATACACATACATATGTAATCATTCACTAACAATTCATACACTGTTGATTCATTAAGAACTATTGAATCTCAATCTAGTCTGCCTGCCACAGAAAATGTTTACAAGTTGAAAAACATTAAGTTATTGATATAAAATAGCTTTATAAAAATCGCTATACTTGCAAGGACTGACAATTAATTTTACCCTTAAGTCTGCCAAAGAATTTAACAATTACAACTAATTTTACATTTACAACGACTGACAATAAGTTTACACTTAAAATGACTGACAATAAATTTTTTACAATAATGACTGAAAATAAGTTTTACCCTTACAACACCTAACATAAAATTTTACCCTTACAAGGACCAACAATAAATTTTACCCTTACAAGGACCAACAATAAATTTTACACTTACAACAACTACCAATAAATTTTACCCTTACAACAACTCACAATAAATTTTACCCTTAAAACGCCTAACAATAAATTTTACCCTTACAACAACTAACAATAAAGTTTACACTTACAACGCTTAACAATAAAGTTTACACTTACAACACCTAACAATAAATTTCACCCTTACAATGCCTAACAATAAATTTCACCCTTACAATGCCTAACAATAAAGTTTACACTTACAATGAGTTGCTTCATCCTGGACTCTCTCTCAGAGATAGCATCCCTCAGCTGCTGAATCAGTTCGAGGTCCTCGGGGCGGGAGTCTCGGTTGCTGTATTTTTCCTCAGCCTCCTCTAACCTGTAAAGAAATGGTCAGGTCTAGACACAATAAGAGATCACATGATACTAGTCTTTCACTAGAAAATCAAGCAGGCTTTCGATTTCATTTTAAACACAGATATTGTAAAACTTTCACAAGATACGAGATTGATTAACCCTGTAATTGTACATATGATATTTGCTGAAAAATATATAAATGTACAGATAAATAGCTACTAATGTACATCGTTCTATTTTTATTGTACATTTTGACTGTACCACTTACATGATTTGCAGCTCTGAGATCTTGTCCTTCAGCAGTTCTTGTGCCTCTGTAAATTCTAACATCATGGATTCAGACTCTCGAGAAAAGTCCTGCTTAATGTTCTCAATCTCCTGAAGGTGGCGCTTGTTAAGTACTTCCTCTTTTTTCCTGAATAACAAAAATCAGTCTTGATTACATTTTTATGATTATAACATTGTTAATTAGTAATTTCACATTCTGCCGTTCACTTTTATCTCTGTATACTACAAGCCCTAGAGACTTTTGAACTATATATCTAATCTGCTATGGTTGTCTTATTTAAGTTGACACATATCGCTATTAGAACAAAAGCTGTAACTGTGGGCAGCAATAATTAATCTGCAGTTTTATTTGAAACTTGCGGTGTAACATTATCTTAAACTGTAACTTATATTCAATTTGAGCTGTAATTAATTCCTAATTTGAGCTGTAATTAATTCCTAATTTGAGCTGTAATTAATTCCTAATTTGAGCTGTAATTAATCCATAATTTGAGCTGTAATTAATTCATAATTTGTGCTGTAATTAATCCATAATTTGTGCTGTAACTGTAGTGTACGTTTATAATTCAATGAAAACTTTGACAGGTGTAACTGTGGAAGCTTACTTAAGCTGTAGGTTAGAATCATTGCGGACTTTAAGAATCTCCTTTCCTTTCTGCTCCAGTTCTCGCATCAGTCGGTCGATGTTGTCCTTAAGTTTCTGGATTTCCTCCTGTAGGTTTTTAATGTGTCTTTCCCTCTGCGTAATCTCTGCCTTTAGTTCCTCAATCTGCATACAGTGATCTCTATCCTGTAACACAAGTATGTAGTTATACACACATGTACAATGAACCAAAAATCAGTACAGAGTAACATGTTCTGCAGTAAATATATCAGTAGATAAAATGACTTAGCCAGTTGTAATGGTATTTTAAATAATTCTAACAAGGTTCAGTCTGAGGATATTGGAGTTGAAGTGCCCCTCTGCATAAACAGGGCAATTGTATGTTTTACATGTTCAGTTTTCTCATTTACATGGTAGACATTTGATAACTAGCTTAACCTCCCTGCAAAGTCCAATAATCTCAGGCAAGAAACGTAAATCTGCTAAAGCATTTTCTTCCTTTAAATGTCTCCCTCTTGATCAATTTCTTAAATTCAGAAGTCATTATTGCTTACATTGGGTTATAAGTCATAGTAATGAGAAACTGTCTTCTCCACCAACTTTTTTTATTTTTGGAGACAAATCTTTTCAGATTCAAAAAATGATTAAGCTTGAGTACAGTGACTTTGTTCTTTTAGATGAAATTGTGAACCTGAAATCTCCCTCTAAATGAAAGTGGATAGAGGAAGATATCCCCTTACGTAGTTTTAAAGATTAATATTTGTGTGCAATGTTAATAAACAGTTCTGCCTTTCTAAATGATGAACAACATCTGTGTGGAGGGGTGGTGGTGGAGCTGTGGTTGTTCTGCTAAAATTTAGGATTAGTTTCTGTTTACCCTTTGGTGAGAAATTTCCACCGCTCGTTCCAGCTCGAGTCGAGCAGCCTCCATCTGCTGTTCATGTGATGTTGTGATTTCTGTCATGTGTGTTACATGACGTTCATGCAGTTCTTCCTTGGTTTTTTCTGTGAATATAAAGTTATGAACAGGATCCAGTTTGCAAAAAAAACAAAACAAAAAATTTTCAAGTACATGTACATGTTTGGAACATAACATTCTGTGTTCCAATGACAAATAAACTGACATTAGATTTTAACTGACCTAACACTTTCTGGTGGACAATATTCTGTTCCTCTAGAGCCTGTTGTTTTGATCTCTGAGCTTCAAACTTTTGTCCCTCTAAAGCTGCCCTGTGGGCTGCAAGAGATGTCTGCATATCACCCATGTGCTTGGACTTTAGACTGCTCTCTAACTCCTATTAAGAGAATTGTTACCTAGAATGACTCACAACATAAAGTAAATCTTTATGAATACAGTCAAGGATTATATAATCAGTAAATATTCTGATATTTTTTTTTATTTTTTGGCTCAGTTAAATATTTCCAATCAAAATACAGAATTATGAGATTCTTTAATGAATTTCTTTCACTTGTACCATGTTACATGATTTTTTCAGTGATTTACCTTGCGGTATATTTAAAAAAATTGTTTCTAAATCATAAGATTAGAGAATAAAATATTTATTTCTATCACACTTCTCTTGCATCTCACCCTGAAATTATAGCAGCATATGAATTTGTACTTAAAGGAGAGCACTAACCTGAATTTCCTCTTCCTTTTGTTTGATGAGGGCCTGCACTTCTGCTGCATGTTTGGCCTCAATGGCTGCCACTTCCTGGGCAAATTCCTCAGCAGCTTGGGCCATTCTTTCCTCCAAACGACGCTTTTCTTCTGCCGCCTCTCTCTGAAGTCTGTCCAACTCACCGGCATTGACTGTCTGTGCATTGTTCAATTTACTCTTCAATTCACTCACCTAGTACAAGATAATGAAGAACTCTCTTGTTACAAGAAAATAACTAGAAGTTTATAATACTGCTATATATTTAATGATGAAAATTGAAATCTTATTTCTTTTGCTCATCTTCAATAATCTTACAATTTTCAGTAGCTTGTTTACAATCATCTTACTTGTTTCTGTACCTGGTTTACAATCATCTTACTTGTTTCTGTAGCTTGCTAACAATTATCTTACTTGTTTCTGTACCTGGTTTACAATCATCTTACTTGTTTCTGTACCTGGTTTACAATTATCTTACTTGTTTCTGTACCTGGTTTACAATTATCTTACTTGTTTCTGTACCTGGTTTACAATTATCTTACTTGTTTCTGTACCTGGTTTACAATCATCTTACTTGTTTCTGTACCTGGTTTACAATTATCTTACTTGTTTCTGTACCTGGTTTACAATTATCTTACTTGTTTCTGTACCTGGGTTACAATTATCTTACTTGTTTCTGTACCTGGTTTACAATTATCTTACTTGTTTCTGTACCTGGTTTACAATTATCTTACTTGTTTCTGTACCTGGTTTACAATTATCTTACTTGTTTCTGTACCTGGTTTACAATTATCTTACTTGTTTCTGTAGCTCATTTACGATATTCTCCCAGCCTCGTTTGGAGGCAGCGATTTCCTCATCTTTGAGCTTTGACAGTTGTTGTAGTGCAGCTTTCTTCTCGTCCTCCTTTTGCTGTGTCAAATCACGTCGCAGGTCAGTGGTTTCCTTCCTATAGGTCACAGTGCATTACTTGTAAACGTATGTACATTTGTTCAACAATTATAAATCATTTTAACTAGTTTTTCATCTTCCTGACCAAGTCCTCGAAAATAATCAAAGAAACATTAAATCCTTACACATGTATAAACTTCAAGTTTAAACTTCATTTATTTCATGACAATAAACAAATTCTACAATGCGTCTCATCAGCTTGGATTTGGCATGAGGGGATCAATGATGGGGGAGGAAACCCACACGTGTCCAAGTGGGTGACCATATTGCCCTCTCACATACATCCACTGCTAATCCTGAGGGAGTGAACTTCACAGTGGTGAGAAGTGAGTGCATTAATCACTACTCTACACGGACATCCATTACTAGCACTTTAAGTAATCTGAATAAATCTATGTACTGTTGTAATATACCAATATTGAATCAGACTACTTTAAACTCTTTTGACTTCAAATTTTCCAACTTCAGAGTCTAACCCTGTTCTAGATTATAATATTAGAAGGTCTATCCCAGTCAACTCACTTGAGTGTGTCGGACCATCTGGACTCTAAATCTGCTGACAATTTCTCCAGTTTAGTCTTCAGTTCTGCCTGAGCTTCTATCATTTTAGCATCATACAAATTCTGTAGCTTGTCTAAATTCACCTAAAATCATAAAAGCAACATTTAAAACACCAGTATTTAAAATGTACATAGTGATCACTTGAATGAAATTATGACATCAAATTTTTTCAACATTCCTCAAAGGCATCAAGAATGTCTCAAATTTCATATTAAGTATTTGGTGTAATGTACATCTACATAATCCACATTCATGTACAGGTATATATTTATCTGGCCTTAAGATTGGCAGCATTAGTTGGGTATTACAATCTTGTATAACATTGGTAGTGTATTTACAATTTTGTGATTGGCAGTAATCATTAGTTGTGATTACTGACCTTGACATTTGCAGAATTTGTACCTATTGTGACCTTGATATAAACAGCTTTAGTTGTAAATTTTGATCTTGATATCAGCAGCTTTAGTTGTAAATTTTGACCTTAATATCAGCAGCTTTAGTTGTAAATTTTGACCTTGATATCAGCAGCTTTAGTTGTAAATTTTGACCTTGATATCAGCAGCTTTAGTTGTAAATTTGGACCTTGATATCAGCAGCTTTAGTTGTAAATTTTGACCTTGATATCAGCAGCTTTAGTTGTAAATTTTGACCTTGATATCAGCAGCTTTAGTTGTAAATTTTGACCCTGATATCAACAGCTTTAGTTAAATACTGTTAATATCACAATGATATTGCAGCATTAGTTGTGTGTTTAGCATAGGTAACTTTGAGTAATTCTAACCTCGACACTGAAACCATTAGTTGTGTATTTTGACCTTGATATTAGAAGTCTTAATTCTAACCTTGAGATTGACAACATATAAGATACTGGCAGTTTAAGTTGTGCAATTCTAACCTTGAGATTGGCAGCATTAGTTTTGGATGATCGGAGTTCTTCTCTCGTTTTCTCCAGCTCAGACTGTAGACGGTAAGAGGCATCCTTGAGGCTGTTGATCTGACTGGATGCTGTCCCAAGGCCACTCTCACTCTCACGGACAATTTTCTCCAGCCGCTGGACCTATCAATACACATACATAAATCTATTGGTACTATATATCGAGTTTTATTCTATATTATAAACAAATTATAGTTACAATAAAGTTAAGCTAATGTTACAGGGGGTACCTATCATACCTGTATATCAAAGAAATTATTCAATAAATTTAGAACTTGTAGGGGTGATCTTACTAGCATGAGTTTATGCCAGACACTTCAGTATATATCTGATGTGTATAAGGCACCAAAGCATCTATCACTGGGATGCATCACAAATGTATAGAGACATTGTGCCAATCGACAATGCAATACTGAAGATTTTACCTTAGGCATTTGGTAACACACTCCCTGCCAAACTTACCTCAGCTTCAGCTGCTGCCAGTTTGTTAATCAATTCTTGTTTGGTCCTCTCAAATTCATCCAGTAATGAGCATTTGTCCTTGTTTAGTCTTTCAACATCTTCATGGTATTTCTTCAACAGCTCCTGAAAATCAATAAAAAATGTCATTAACAATTATGCACCTGCTATGAATGTCTACTGTCTGATTATTTAACAACTCCAAGAAAATCATTGTAGAGAGCTCACTTGCCATGTTGTGTCATGTAGAGAGACTCACTTGTCATATTGTGTCATGTAGAGAAAGATTACTTGTCATGTTGTGTCATGTAGAGAGGCTCACTTGTCATATTGTGTCATGTAGAGAAAGATTACTTGTCATGTTGTGTCATGTAGAGAGAGCTCACTGAGCTCACTTGTCATGTGTCATGTAGAGAGAGCTCACTTGTCATGTGTCATGTAAGGAAAGCTCATTTGTCATGTTAAGAAAGTTTACTTGTCATGTGTCATGTAAAGAGAGCTCACTTGTCATGTACATGTAGAGAGAGCTATCTTGTCATGTTGTGTCTTGTAGACAGTCCTCTTGTCATGTTGTGTCTTGTAGAGAGTCCTCTTGTCATGTTGTGTCTTGTAGAGAGCTCTCTTGTCAAGTTGTGTCTTGTAGAGAGCTCTCTTGTCCTGTTGTGTCTTGTAGAGAGCTCTCTTGTCATGTTGTGTCTTGTAGAGAGCTCTCTTGTCATGTTGTGTCTTGTAGAGAGCTCTCTTGTCATGTTGTGTCTTGTAGAGAGCTCTCTTGTCAAGCTGTGTCCTGCTGTATTACTATCACTAAAGGCTCAATGTCACTGAATAAATTTAGTATTTATTCATAGAGAATGTAAGAGATACTCTTCAAATCAAAATTTTTCTCACTATTGATATATAAATTCTTTGATAAATGCAATAATCACTAAAACAGGTTTTTCTTTACCTGTTTGGTTTCAGCCATGCGAGTCTCTGCTTTCTGTTTGGTCAATTCCAGACTCTCTGAGTGAGCTTTGTTTAGCTGCTGTACTTCCTCTGTGTGTTTGTCTGTCAGTTCTTTTTCTCTGGCTGTGGACTTCTCTTTCAGAACCTGTATTTCTCTCTCCAGCCTGGTCATTATTGTCTGCTTCTCAGTGGACAGATCTTCCAATGACTGCATAGAAACAGCAGAAATAGTTAATTTCCACCTCCTACATACTATAAGTATGCAAGTAGCACATCTTTATGAGTGTCCTAAAAGTTACAAAGTAGTATGACAATGGCCCTGTGTTTGCAATACAGAAAAATAAATATGCTCATCTTTAATTAACTTGTAAGACCTTTTTCAATTATGATCAATACTGTTGATTCCTCATATTATGTGACAATTAATTCTGGTGATTTTTGCCAAGAGTCAAAATTAGTTCATGAAACACATTTCCCACCAGATCTTTCACTTCATCACATTTTTGAAAAGAAGTTCATTCTCTTGATCGATGGGTTGACCTGTGACCTTTGATTGTTTTGGGTTAGTGACTTACCTGATCTAGTAAGGTGACTTTTGATTTTTCAATGTCTAGTATCATCAACTCACCTTTTCCAATGACTTGAGCTGTGACTTTTGATTCTCGGACAGAGACGTTTTCTGGTTTTCTAATGACTTGCGTTCTGACTCAAGCCAGTTAAGTCGATCCTTTAACTTCTGAATCTCGTCTTCTAATTCTTTAATCTTTGACGTCTTCTGGACATTGGTTCCTTCCAATTGACCAATGTGTACTAAAAATAGATGTTTAGATTTATTATAATAAAAATCTCAAACTTAAAAGGAAGGTTTGTTTCTATTACCATATTTGGAATGGCAACTGAACACTTCGCTGTATCATCAAATGGATAGTAGCCAACTTCATTTGTTTTGCATTTAAGTTTTTTTTTCATACAAAGCTTTATCATGTCACATGATTGAAAATACTGGGTGAGATCCGTGTCCAATCATAAGTCTTTCAGATACGATTCTAAAAACGGAAGTCCCAGTCATGGCACACACTGGTATGCCAAAGAACCCACACTACTATGTACCTTGAGTAAAAAGCATAGGTCTGAATTTGTCTATTGGTGACATCTCAATATGAGGGAAAAATTCCTAATGGGATGTAAAAGAAACAAACAACCTGATAAGAAAAAGAATATTGCTGAATCTGGACTACTTGATAAATTACGAAGGCACCCATGGTTTTCATGAATTCCAATTTGGTTGCAAAAGTGACCATGTTTGGCTGGATATGAGTGGGAGATCTATGTATTAATAGCAGCCTTTAATACAGTTTTTTTTTTTCTTAGTATGCAATACAAGGTGTATGTATTTGGTCTGACAGAACCTTTAACTCTTTTGGACCAAACGTCCGACAGTGATTTAAAAATTTCAACAACTTTGATGGGCCATACTTTCATGATGACACTATGATGTCTGTCAAACAATGAAGACTGCAGAACACGCACAGGTAACAGATCTTTGTCATTTTACAGGTATATGAATGAAATCACTTGCCCAAAGCTGATTTTTATCAATTATCAAATAATAGTTCCTTTTTTCTGTTCACAATCTCTGAATATTCGTAACCAGTGTGACAGGAAGTCTCCAGTTACAATACATACCTGACTCTTAGTAGACTTGCCTGATTTTTGGTGGAGATCCCCTGCCTGCTGACTGCACCTCTCTTTTGTGGCCACCAGCTCTGACTGCAGCTCCTTCAGCCGCTTACTGGCATCTGATGCCTCCAGCTTAGTTTGTTGTAACTATTTAACAAAAAAGTCAACAAACTGACCACATTTATCATGCCTACATTGTTTCATACATTTTTATCATTGTTAACCATGTTAACACCACTTATGATAATTCTAATATCACAGGCAGCTCATTTACAGACCTGTTGGAAGAGTCCTGATGATGTAGCATCTTTGTCCTTCATACTCTCTTTCAGATCCTCCAACTCCTTCCTAAATTTGTCCACATTCTCCTCACTGACGGAGAGCTGACTTACTAGGCGTTCGATCTGCAGCTTCAGCTCTTTCTGCTGTGATTGGAAGTCCTTCTTCAGTTTCTCCTGTTCCTCTTTGTATCGGTTCACAACATCCTCCACAGAACTGTCTTTTGCATTCTGTAACACTTCCAATTCCTTCTCATAGAAAGCTTTTGCTTTGGCAAGCTTGGATTCATAGTCCTCTGTTAGTTTCTGTTTTTCAGTGTTGAGTTCACTACACTGGGTTTTTAGTCCCTCTAATTCTGTTTTGTATTTGTCCTCTATTTTAGCACACTCATTTAACCAGTCGTTGTTCTGAGACCTGTAGAAGTCACGGAGTTCATCCATTTCCTTTGTATGCACTTTCTTTAGTTCCTCTATAGCAATATCTTTATCTGAATCCACCTCCTTCCTCCACAACTCAAACTTAGATAACTGCTCCTCAAAATGTCGCTTTGCAGCCAACACCTCTTGTGAGAGTTCCAGATATTTCTGGGAGTGTTCTGTTTTAAGGTTAGTCTCACGTTCCTCTGCCTGTCTTTTATAACTCTCAAACTTAAGGAGGGCTTCCTTTTTGTGTTTTTCGTGTTCTGCGACACAATTCTGTAGGTTTGATATTGTGTGTTTGTGGTCACTGTCATTGTCAATTTTCTGTTTGAACTTAAGTATTTTTTCTCGTGTCTCGGACAATAATTGCTGCACTTGTTCTTCATGTTGTTCCTTCAAGGTTTGAACAACTGCTTCATGTTCGTCATTTTTTGTGTTAAGTGCATATATAACCTATCAATACAAAACACATTGTTTTTTTTAAATTCAAACACTCGGATTTAATCATTAGAATGACACACTGACTTATCAATAAAATTAATGGACTACGAAAATAACCTAAGTCTCTTTATAAACTTTTTTTGCAATGATACAAAGATGTTATGTACATTTGAGGATATATGTATGTCTATCAACACCTGATCTTAGAAATCACATAATTAAAATTTAAAGCATTGTATCACTGAGCGTAAAATTTGATCCATCATCTCACACGAGTTGAAACCCTGTAATACAAACATTGTACACCATATGCGGTTGTTTTTAGCCTGTTAATACTTACTTTTGTGAGCTGGGCAATTTTCTTTGACATTTTAAGATGCATGTCCTGAGTAACTTCCGAATTACTATTCGGATTACCGGGTAAAGTGCCATATTTTCCATTTTGATAATGGTTAAACGACGACTTGGCACTGGTCGCCATTTTGACGAACCGGTTTTCTTTTCTTGTGCATAAAGTAGTTCCAAATTTTGTTACATACAATCAATTAAATAATTATTTTCGTGAATAACTAAATCATCTCTCATATTTTTAGTTTAAGGTTATTTTTATATATATTTGGAAGATTTGTCTACATTTGTTTAATTTTTTCACTGTAACATAAATTAATACGCGATGTAATTCGTCGTGTTATGGTTTACACGTTGCTAAGAACAGCAGGTGGGTGTAGTTATCGCCCTTGAATATATGGAGGCGGTAACTTTAAAAATACAATGGCATTAATCGGTGCAAAATAATAATGTTTCACTGACTTATTGCATGAAAAAGTGGTCAATCTCATACCATGAAGAATACATTTGAATGAGAGCTTAGCAAACACGGACACCTGGAAATACAATAGTTTGAACCCGGTGCCTAGGAGGAGTAAGTATCCTCTGTTGACAAGCCATTTCCTGTGGTCAAAATCAGCCGCATTTGATCCAATGACAGGTTGTAATGTATGATTCATGAGCAGATCCAGGATTTCCTTATGGAAGGGGCGTGTCTGGAGGCAGCCTCTAGGTCCCTATGGTTGCAGGAAGCTCCTGTGTTTTAATGTACTTTGATTGTGAAGTCTGGTGTAAACTAATAGTATTTTTAGTACACATAACTTGTGTAAACTTGTCTCATATGTGTGTTAACGTCACCTTGTAGAACTAGTGACTTGTATATGACATGTAAAGCGTGTAAAAATTAATCATTTATATGCAAAAATCTTGATTTATATTCAATAAATCTTTATGCGTATTCAACATATCTTTAATTTTTGATAAATCATGATTTTAATGTTCAATAAATCTTGATGTATTGAATTTTCAATAAATCTTGATGTATATTTGATAAATCTTGATTCATATTCTATAATCTTGTAATTTATATGTGAAAATATTTATTGAATATACATCTTCAAGATTTATTGAATATATACATTGGGATAACAGATGTTTGTGACAAAGTGACATGTCATTACACTGAAAACTAAGGGTGTCTGACCAAGGTCAAGATCAGTAGGAGATTCAAGGTCAGTGTGAGGTTACTAGGTTAAAATCTTTAATTCATGTCTAGGTCATATGACAAGGAAGCTTATGTCTACTTCACACAAAGTTTGCTTACTACTGGTGTAAATATAGATGAACTTTTGAGTGTGCAAAAAATGTCGCAAAACATTCATTTTTTTATGCAAGAGGTGAGAATATTTGTTAGGTGATGAATATTTCTTGTTCAAATGTAAGAAGTTACAGTATCCCTGTAGGGTCTACATGTACTATTAATAAGGGCACAGTAGCCTCATGGGATTAACTTTTGATAGGGAGGATAACTCTTGTCAACCTTTAACTCTTTTGGACCAAGGAAACTGACTCCCATCCAGAACAGTCTGAACTTAACATGACATGTACTAGTGACAGAATGCATTAATACTTTACTCTGTTGGTGTTATCCTTTAACATTGTTTGATGATCAACTACTGTATAAACTATAAAAGTTTTTTTATTTTCTTTTGTTGCTGGAAACCATTAAAGCACAACAGGAAAGGAGAAAACACAATGGACCATGCTGGGATTCAGCCTGGGCCCCCGGAATCTCAGGTGCTCAGTATAATCCATGTGTCTCTGATTATTCCAGTTGCTGGATTTTTTTTTTTAGCAGATTCCTAAGATTCCTATTGCAAAGATTATGGGACATGGCTCCAAGTCCTAAAACTGAAAATAGATTTCAGTCAAATTTTCATCTACAGTGTAATTGATATAAAATATTGATATTGTAAGTCAATGAAATTCAATTTTGAGATTATATTTGTATTTGTGAGATTTGTACAAGCCTCTTGTATGTAAAAAAAATCTTATTTTTGACTTAAGTCTGTTCTCAGTTTATGGTATAATGGAGTCAGAACTTAGTGGGGTGAAAGAACAGGTTGGACTTAAAACATGGTGACACTGTCAACAGTGATGCCTCGATATGCAATTTCACAACCAACTATTTAAGATTTATATCATAACAATCTTTGTAAATTATTCATGTTAATTAATGTTATTCATCAGCTCTGATAAATCAAAAAACAGACTAGTCACATTATAGGCAACTGTATCTTAACTTTTATTGATTCCATACATTTATTATCAAAACATGCTGCATACAAACAAAACACAATATGAATTCTTAGTACAAAACAAATCTGAAGCATCAAAATGATTGTTACTAAGAAAACAGGACATTTTTCATGTAAATGAAACTTAACTCAGTGACAATACAAAGCAGAAAATATTCATTATTGAGTATATTTCAAAAAATCCTAGTTAGTTCTCTACTCAATCAGGAACAATACACAAATGAAACATTAACATATTGCCAGGTCTCTAGTTGTCTAAAACTGAGATGGACTATACATTATATATGTTTCACTGAAAATACCAAAAATAACTCTTCCATAATATATTGATATAATACTCGCAAATCATCAGAAAAAAATATTCACAACATTGTAATAAATGGGAAATACCAGGAGTTGTCTCCCCTATACTGTGATGCAATTTCTACATATTCTTATTTTCTTATTGCTTTAAATACAAAAAAATAGCTAGTAGCCATTTTCATACTCTCACTTTTAATTTGGTTAAGAAAGTTAAGTCCACTGTACTGTCCAACATTGATTCACTTGTTATGCATCTGCACTGTTTTGTATCCTTCACATGGTCATTATTTAAGCACTATTCATCATGGCTTCTTGGAGATGGTGCCCGATCCATGTTCTTCTGCTGCTGTAGGCTTTTCCCATAATTCTCCATCAGTTTGGAGTGGAACGATATCACAGATTCCATGGAGGCTGGTGGGTATGGAAACATGTTTGGATCCCTCTCTGCTATCTGCTGCAGCATGTGCATCTGCTGCATGTATGCTGCCATCAAGTAGGGGTTCTGCATCAGATTCACGTTGTCTCCATGCTGCTGCTGTTGTTGAACCATGTACTGTATCATAGCTATCTGCTGTAGGTACATGTGCTGTAGGACCTCTGGAGGCAGAGTGTGGATCCCGTCCTGAGAGGTAGGATCTGGGGTCGTTCGGTGTGTTCCATTTGAGCTGGTGGAGCTGTTCCTTGACCGATTCTGTCTTGACCAGTTCTTGTGATGACTATGAGATGTGGCCTGCTCTGGGCTGTTGAGAGAGACAGGGGTGGATCTATCAGATTTGCTGGGTGTTGTCTGACCATGGGAAGAATTCTCTTGACCTGGGGTTGGGCTGAAAAGTTGACCACTTCCTGACACTAGCTGTAGGGCTTCCTTTGATGGAGTCTCCCTCATGTGGATTTTCTCATGCCTGAAGTTAAAATTTCAAATATCATTTATTGTAAGAAACAGTGCATTGTAGAATTGGCATTTTCAACTCTCTAATCAATTTGGCAGTTTACTTGATTTGAATAATGCAATGTTTGTATTAATTTGAATCACAATAAATAGTTCACCTGTTCAGGCTGTTTTTCTGGCTGAATTTCCTCTCACACCATGAACATTTGTAGGGTTTCTCTCCAGTGTGTGTTCTCATGTGTTTCGTCAGGTTAAAGTTGTGAACAAATGTCCTCTCACAGATGCTACACTTGAACGGTCTCTCGGTCAGGTGACTTCGGCAATGTGATCCCAGGTAAGACTTCACTGGAAACCTCCTCTTGCAAACCCCACACTGGAATGGCTTCTCCTGAGGGTGGGCTTGGGATTGGTGCGCCCCGAGGCTGATTCTGTCAGAGAAGTGGGAGTGGCATACATTACACATGTATGGAGTGTGTGAGGGATGCATAGGGGTGTGGGATCTGTAGCTAGCATCGTCTGTAAACATCATGTTGCAGTAGTTACAGTAGAATGCCCATTCCTTGTAGTGTGAGGACAAATGTCTGTTCAAGGCCACTGGGTCACTAAAGGTCATGGCACAGTACTCACAGGTCAAACTCAGTGATGGAGAACCTGGCCTGCTGCTACGGTCAGAGGGCTGATCTAGATGGTCGCTTTTGTCAGTTAAGTTCAAGTTCTCATCTGGGAAGTCTTCTCCAGTGATATCCATGGCGACATTCGAAGTCACGGTTGGTGATTTCATTGGTGTATCCCCATCTTCACAGTCTACAGACTGTGTTTCAATTTCAGATTCTGACTTTGATATTTCTTGATCTTGCTCTCTGGTTTCATCTCCAGCTACAATCTCTTGTGGGGCCTCAGAATCCTTTGATTTACAGGATAAGTCCAGTCCAACACTCTTTGAACTGGTCAGTAGGATGGACTTCTGATGACGTGATGGATCATTCCTGACCTTTGACATGCCACTGGTCCTGGGGAGGACTGATGCAACCTTTTTCTGACGAACCTTCAGAATTTCTGGCTTGGCCCCGGGAGAGTATTTCTTTTTGGATAGGTTAAGCGGCTCATTTTCTTTGTCACTGTCGTAATACTCATGTGTCTCGGCATTTTCCACTGTATCTAACTTTAGACGTTTTCTTGGCGGAGACTGGCCGGCATCCTCTTTAGATTGGGATAGATCTAGGACAGTCTTTGAGGATGAGTGCCCTATCATATGTAAATTCAGCATTATGCGATTGAGGAATTTTTCTCCACAAACTGGACAATACAGAGACAGGGAGGATCTGCCTGTTCTTGGAATATGTTCAGATGCAGCAGACCCTGCTTTGTTCTTGTTCTGCAGGTGTTCTGACATGTGTTCGGTAAGCAGTGCCAGATCTGGGTAGTTTTGTCCGCAGACTCGACAGAGATATCCCTTGGTGTCTGATGTCTGGGAGTGGACTTGTCGGGTGTGCCTCAGAAGGTCATACACATCATGGAACTGTTGACCACACAAGTCACAGGTCTGAATTGGCATTCCCTCCTTGGACTGTAAATGGCGGAAGTAGTTTCCAGGGTTCTTGAAGACCTTATGACAGACCTCACACTGTGTCTCCACAGTTCTCCTCACCCGCTTAGCTTTTGGTTTCTGGTCAGAATCGGGTTTGGTTTTTGGGTCAGTCTTCAGAGTTTCAGTTTTACTTTGAGCAGAGTCCATCAAATTGAATCCGCTATTGTCCTGATTGTTTGGGACATCTGGATCTGAGGTCTCCTTTCCTTTCTCTTTATGAGTTTTCTGGTGCTCCTGAAGCTGTCTATTGTTGGTGAAGGACTGGTCGCATACTGAACAGGTAAGGATTTGATGGGAAGCCAGGTGCTTCTGCAGAGTCCATCGGTCGAGGCACATCTTGTCACACACGCAACACTCAAACTCAGTTTCATTAGTATGCAGACTCATGTGGCGATTCAAGCTGTTCTTATGAGTAAACTTGAGCTCACAAAGAACACAGGTATATGGCTTTTCACCTGTGTGAGTTCTCATGTGTTTCTTTAGGTTGAAGGTATAGTGAAACTCTTTCCCACAGAAATGGCAGGAAAACTCCTTTTTATCCTGATGAATTTTCATATGACGTTTCAGTTCACACTTTTCTGAAAAAGGTTTGAAACAAACTCGACACTTGTAAACCTCCAGCATTTCTAAGTGTGCCTGTATGTGAGCTTTGAATTCCATTTCATAAAAGTACATTTTTTTACACTTTTCACATTTTAGTCCCAGCAAAGGTGTGCTCATCTTGGCATGCTTTGTCATGTGCAGTGCATACGAGTTTATGTTTAGAAACCAGTTGTTACACAAAGTACAATGGACTTCAGTGTCTGGTTCTCCTTCCTGTACTTGACTGGTATCCATTTCATCCTTCATTTTGCTAAAGTCACTGTGATCAGCTGTCTCATTCATGTCCTCCATTTCCTCCTCGTTATCTTCAGGAGAAATGTTCTTCTCAACCTTTGGAGTGTGGTTATGGTGCTGCAGATTAGCATACAGCCTGGACATTTCCTGAGAATAAAGGTCTGTTGTTTCTGATTTTGTTTGTTCAGGTTTGGTCACATTACGCTGTTCTTTATCTGGAAAGGTACAGCCAGTATCCTCATGTGTGCTCGTTTTTTCTGTTGGAGATGATACATGTTCCTCAGTAGAAATGACTTGGTTTGATTCTACATGGTGGCTGGGAAATTGTGAATGAGTATCAGTGTTTTCATTGGACAGCAATGTAACATTTTCTTTCTCGGAATCTACACAATCCAAAACCAAGTCTTCACCAATCATGGATTGTTTCAGTGGAGATTTGTTGACTTTATCCCTTATTTTGTCACCACGAACTTTTGACCGTTTGGAGTTCCCTTTTTGAGATGTGTTAAGACTCTGTAGTTTGGAGGGTGATACATAAGCATTGACAGCCAGCTGTGCCATTCGGCGGTCCACTTTCTGAGGAGTGTATTTACTTCTATGTATTCCGCCCTCACTGTTCTTGCTGTGCAGATGAGTTGGGTTGATCTGATTTATCGGATGTGAAGATTGACCTCTGTCCTCTTCTGTAGGGGTCACTAATCCCTCTGTTGACCCTCTGTCAGACACCCCACTCTTCTCGGTGCCCATCACATTTACGTCAGTTTCTACAGAGTTGCTGTCAGGATACACAGAAATCTGAGACTCCTGTGGACCTGGTTTCCTTTTGTGCTCCCTTGTTCTGGAGGTGTCACTGGTACAGGGGAAGACAGAGGATTGTTCTGAATCATCAGTCACGCATCTTGATATGTCTGTGGTCCTTGAGTCGCTGGGTGTACATCTCGAGGTATTGGCAAGCTGCGAGTCATCCGTACCACGAGATAGATCCATTACCAGGGCTCCTTCTGATGTGTCAAGAGATGAGCTGTTTTCTGTTGCATCCATTTCTACAAATAAGCACAAATGTTTGTTTATATTTAAGGAGTCATCTTGCATACTTTACAATTTAGTCAAACAAATTTAGTGGCAAGATCAAAAAATTGATGTCTAATAAAAATCTTAATTCAAATAGTTTGAAGGAGGGAGGGATAAAAACTCTCACAAATTTTGGCCATCTGATATCAAGTGTGTGTGTGTGTGTGTGTGTGTGTGTGTGTGTGGTGTGGTGTGTGTGTGTGGCATGGTGTGTGTGTGTGTGGTGGTCTTTGTGTGGTGGTGTTTGTATGGTGTGTGTTTGTGTGTGAAGCATCTATAGTCATGCTGAATAACTATGACACTATTTTAATTACCAACTGAAAATACAAGCAGAAGATGCGGCATTTCTGCATGAAGAAAGTGAACAGGACTGAAATGACTTGTTGAATGTTTAAAAAATAACATTCATTTTATTATATCTTTTAAATAAACATTTAGAGTGACATTTTAAAAACTATTTTTTTTTAATAAACATTAGAAAATGTGTTACTTGGTACTGTTGTGTTATTGCATGATAATCAATTTTGATCAACAATCCTTGAATTATGTTTTGAGAGGGGAGGGGGTAGGTCTCCTATGTGAATTAAACCTTTTCCAATAGTTAGATACTGTAACAATATTATATGATATTGACTGGTGGTAGTTATTATATGATACTGACTAGTAGCAGTCGTATGGTAACATGATACTGTAACAATATATGATATTGACTAGTAGCAGTTGTATGGTGACATAAATACAATATCAAATGATATTGACATATTGACTAGTAACAGTTGTATAGTGACATGATACTGTAACAATATTATATGATATTGACTAGTAGCAGTTGTATGGTGACATGATGCAATATTATATGATATTGACTGGTGGTAGTTATTATGATATTGACTAATAGCAGTTGTATGGTAACATGATACTGTAACAATACTATATCATATGGACTATAGTAGCAGTTGTATGGTGATATGATGCAATATTATATGATATTGACTTATTGACAAGTAGCAGTTGTATGGTGATATAAATACAATATGATATTGACTATAGTAGCTGTTCAGATCTGTTGTAAGGCTGTTTTTAATACCTCTTTTGATTGTTAGACAGCCCATATTATATGCTCCTGTTTCAAAGTCTTTACACTTTTTGGTATAGCAATATACGAATATAAGCACAGATACATATATCGTTTTGTTGCTGATTTATGGAGCATGCTGGATCTTTATTATTTTTTAAGCAATTTTTTTTTTTCTAAAATGTTGATATTTTCTGAGAAAAGATAGGAAATGTCTCGTTTTGTGACATCATAGAAACAATTAAACAAAACCAATACCTACATATTTTTGATAGGAGATATTAATACTGTTGCTTTGAGTTCACTGGAAGTTTCAATGTTTTATGGAGCATGCATTATCATACTTGGAATATCAGAGACATAAGTAACATTATTTATATCATTATCATTAAAATTAAATAGAAATCTGATCTATAAGTCATTATTAAATTCAGCTCAAAATCTGCAAGCAACATGTCAATTTATGTTTGAAAAAAAATTAACCATATACAGCTTAATCAGCTTAATCTGCTGAAAGTAAAAAAGTGGTTGTTGTACTTAATCTGTCATTGTTTTGATTTACACAAACTGAACATATACATATTTTTAAAAAAACCAAAAAAACATTATATATAGTGAAGAATTCTATGAAATTTTCAGTCTAAGAGCCATAACTCTGAAATCTGCTTCAGAAAACTGCTTTGGTTGGCATGTTTAAAACTGTGTATCTAAATGGAATATTTCTACTTTACTTCAGGTCAATGATAGTGTACAGTACAAATTCTTTACTATACTTGTACTATGACACTGTGTATATAGACATGTCTTATTCTATGTTTTTTCCCTCCCTTTTGATCATGTATTCAGGTTTAGATACTATTTTATGTTTGTCTTTAATGACATGGTCTCTTTTCTATCATGTATTCATATTTAGATACTAATTTTAAATGCTAATTTTATATTTGTATATGGTTTAATGTAGCTGTGTGCTAATTTGTGTCATTGGGTAAATAAAGGATAGTATTATTTTATAGATCAACTGGATCAAAACTTGATGTGCTAATTCTATCCACAGAGAGAAGAAATTCTATACTCTGTTTTGATAGAAGGACAGGGTGTGACACTGGGTGCTTCATGCCATTTTGTAGGAGTATAAAAGATCATAGATGTCAACAGCTGATGTCATTTGAGGATAAAATGTCATGCACAAACCGGAAAATGTCATCTCATACATATTATTGATTAACTTCACTCTATTATTTTGATGTGTATAAAAGATCATAAATATGAGACAACAGCTGACGCCATGTTAAGATAAATTAATGGCATTCACATAGAGGAAAATGTCAACTCATTCGAAATATTGCCAGTGCATAAAAATACTCCAAATATAAAATAAGTAATTGTTCAAAATTACATGCTAGAACATAATACAGTCATCACAAATGTGCTCAAAATGAATGTCTTCTACAATCAATTTATTCTTAATACACACCAAAAAAAAAATTGAATTTACACGCACTCAGCAGTAATTCATAATTTGTTATTTGATTTAAACAATATTTTATTATGTTGAAAACATAACTGGATTGGACAGCAGGCACTGCTATATAAGCCCTGTCCATTATTTGTTATCAGACCTCTTGGTCCAGAGAGGTTAGAGTGTACAAACTATTGTGGTTGGAGGTCTTCATTTCCTCACCTGTCAGTCCTAACCACTACAACCACTAGAGAGGACTGGGCAGTACGTGTTGTGGTACAGTCTAGCAAAAGGGAGAATTACTTTTAAAGAAAAAATGTTCACTAATTTATCTCTCATAAAACCTTTAGTAATATCTATTCTGCTATTCTATATTTCATTGATTGTTTGAATGTTCAATCTCTCTCTCTCTCTCTCTCTCTCTCTCTCTCTCTCTCTCTCTCTCTCTCTCTCTCTCTCTCTCTCACACATTTGCTATTGTTAAGGGGCATAACTCTTGTCAATTATACTAATTTGTGTAACTTAATTAAACTACTAAAGAATTTATTTCATTTATAATAAAATTTAGGTAATGGAAACAAAATTTTTCAGCATCTGAAACATTTTGTGCTACATAAAAGTACTCTTAGAATATGAAATCCGAAAATAGTTTTTGTAAATTAAAACTAACATGCACTTTTTTGGAGAGTTGTCCAAAAATTTTTTTTTCATATCTGTTAAAAATATAATTTTGTTTATTAATTCACCTGCTTAAGATATAGTTGGAGAATATGGTTTTTCTAGGTTTTGGTTGTGATTGATGACAAAATGAATCATTACAATCACTGTGCTTCAATTAAATTGATCTTGGAAATAATTCTGTAATGACTAAATTTTTACATAAAAATATTTAATATACTAGTATTCAGCTTTTCATCAAGTTAATCCACACCAGTTTTCATAATATTTTGAATTCATGTTTCATAAATTTCCAAGATTTATCCATTTTTACAAACAAAGTTCTATTATCAATGTACCATCTAACAAACAATTCAACAAACCATTAATGGCCCATCATAAATATACAATTAGAAAAAATGATATTGATTAATCAATATGTTTTAATAACTACTGTCACATGGAATTTAAAGTACTAATTTAAAGTCATCAAAGTATTAGTACTTTAGATTTACTAATGTTTTAATTTTGTAAAGATGCACTATGATAAAAAATTACTTATTAAATTAAAATTATTTAATTTTTTTTTTTTTGACATATGCTGATATGTGCATTCTGATATCATATTAACATATCATTGCATCAGAATGCATCAACACTTTCTTATTAAAATAATAAATATTAAAATATTTAACAAGTATTAAAATGATAAATATGGAGAATTCCCACCTTTTCTCTTCTGTGTCCAGTGTGTCAATTGACAGTGAATGTTGGTGTGGAATGAAATAGCCAAAGCTGAGTTACAACTCAAACTGGCTTGACAGGTGTGGTGGTGATTATACAGGCATATACATTGAATGTTATGTAATTCACACAGGATTAAAGTGACCAGCCCCAAGCAAGCCATGTTTATTATCCACACACAATTGTTTATTGGCTGACAGAGTTGGACAATTATCACTCTTAAAAAAACATGAATACCTGTAGCTATGAAAAAGACTTCCTACAGGTTGCTGAGACCTGGACAACCAGAGAGCCTCAGGGCTGGTTGGTACACCTTCAAAGTTAATTATCTGATGATCTGGAAATAATATGAGTATTATTTTTTTTTAATTATTTTCAGTCAGCCTTTGAAGGTTGACCCCATATCATGTATTTGGAGGTAATTGATCTACCAAACTCAAAATAAAATGGCTTTGTTAATTGATGGGCTAGCAGTGTTTTTCACACAATTTTTAAGCCACCTGATATGCCCCATTGATAGGAGATTTTGGAAAAATCATTGACATTTTTGGATAGTGGGGGATTTTCCAATGTTGAATTCTTTATGCTTGAATATATAACTATAGATATTTGTAACTATAGTTTTGTTTTGCAATTAACTTTTTGTTGAATTCTTTATGCTTGAATATATAACTATAGATATTTGTAACTATAGTTTTGTTTTGCAATTAACTTTTTGTTGAATTCTTTATGCTTGAATATATATAACTATAGATATTTGTAACTATAGTTTTGTTTTGCAATTAACTTTTTCACATAATGGTTTGAATTTGATATACAACTTGGTATGCACAAACATTTTACAAAATTCTAAAAATGCTTGATTGAATCACAAAAGCATTCAGTGCAATACTTATCAATGCTATTCTATAACTCTAATCATTTAATCTTCTTTGGAAATTTTTGTACCATTTGGGGAAAAGTTGACAATTTTTATGAGGTAAAACAGCCTGATTAAGCAATTAAGAAAGTACTATGTATAAAATTTTACCCTAAAGCTAGACAGGGTCACCACTGGGAATGTCTGATAAAACCTCGGCCACTGTATTCATTAACTTTCATAGTTTTCATTCAAATGAGTAATTGAAAAAAGTAGAGTGAGTAAATCTTATTTAATGTTGGCACTATGATATATTCAACAAATCTACATAGTATTAGCTCTGTAGAGCTTAATAACTGATTATTTAATAATCATCAACATTTAAGTGTTCAACAGGATTTATAGTGCTTTTAAGTTTCTCACATTTTTATAGTTGGAGTTATAATTTTAAGATTTTTTTTTATTATTTTTTTTTTTTTTTTGAATATTAAAATGTCCAATGTTATTTTGTCTTGTTTTATCATGTGATTTGCCATACCTTGTAAAGCGCTTTAGAGTTTCTTTTAAGATAAAGCGCTATATAAATGTTATTATTATTTATTTATTATCACTATTATATAACATTAGTACTACATGTAATATCTAGTGCTGTGTTTAACAATTTTAAACTGTTTTAGATTATAGTGTAATTTATGGACTCATTTAGTCTTACTTATCTTAAAAAAAAAAATTCTGTTTTATATGTTTGATATTTTTTTTTTTATGATATGGCATTTTATTATGATGTAATGTACTTTTGAACGTGTTTTATACATGAAAAAAGTGCTCAAGAAATTTGGTACATAATAATAATAATGATAATAATATATCTGTGTGTGTATGTGTGTAAAATCCAGAAATAATTATAGAAAAATCTACACAAATAGTAGTACAAGGGCAGTAAAAATATCAAAGCCAATTGAGTATGACTAGTTTCTTCAGGAGTGTTTTGAGAAAGAGAGAGAAAGAGCAGTTGAACAAAATAACATTTCAGGTAAGAATATACACATAAGAGAGGAACACCATTAATAGGAACAATAGATATTACATACAGTAACTGCCACCGGCTGAATTGTGTATCTCTCACATATTTATTATGGATAAATGTGGATGTTTGCATTGGACCTAAGCAGAACTGAGTAAGGTTCTTTCACCTGCCAAGCCCACTGAGTTTCCCTGACAGATCCTCAGTTCATATCCTGATATTTATAGACTTTTGTGTAGTGATCTAAGATGAGCAGATCAGAGGCACTAATGTAAGTGCATGTACTCATATATCAGTGCAATTACAGTTTAGATTTGATGTACATTTTGTAGAAAAAAACCCATAAATAATTAGTTGTTTTCATGTACAGTAATGTGCATAAATTAGATTTCACAAGGCTAATGACAGACTGATTATATACTGTAAGCCTGAATTAGCAATAATTCACAGGTGCTACATGCACTTAATGGATCTACTTTTGTACTTTATACTTGACAAAATAAATTAAACAACAGAAAATAAAACATTTTTGTAATGTCAAACTTCCAATAACCAACAATAAGTACGAATCAAGTGATCAAATTGGTAAAAGGACGGAAAGTCACAGGACAAAAAGTCACAGGACGGAAAGTCACAGAACAAAAAGTCACAGGACGGAAAGTCACAGGACAAAAAGTCATAGGACGGAAAGTCACAGGACACAAAGTCACAGGACGGAAAGTCACAGGACAAAAAGTCACAGGACGGAAAGTCACAGGACAAAAAGTCACAGGACAAAAAGTCACAGGACAGAAAGTCACAGGACAAAAAGTCATAAAACTCCTAGGACAAAAAGTCACAGGACAAAAAGTCACAGGACAAAAAGTCACAAAACTCCTCGGACAAAAAGTCACAGGACAAAAAGTCACAGGACAAAACGTCACAGGACAAAAAGTCACAGTACAAAACGTCACAGGACAAAAAGTCACAAAACTCCTAGGACAAAAAGTCACAAAACTCCTAGGACAAAAAGACACAGGACAAAAAGTCACAGGACAAAAAGTCACAAAACTCCTAGGACAAAAAGTCACAGGACAAAACGTCACAGGACAAAAAGTCACAATCTATATTTATGGTCTTTCCCTAACATGAATGTATAGGTAGGACAAAACGTCAGTGTACCTGCCCCTATCGCCATGTGCAGTACCTATGGGTAGGACAAAAAGTCACAATTCACAGACACCTAGATCCAAGTAAGGTTGCAATATGTAGGACAAAAAGTCTCAATTTATAATTGATTAAATTGATTACACTTTGAAGATTTCTATTTTGGAATCATAAAGAATTTTTATGTGTATGTAGGTGCAGGACAAAAAATCAGTAGTAAATAAATTGTCTACAGAGGACGACAAACTCGTAACATACATGTAATATGATCACATTATTTGTGGTCTTACAAAACCATAACGTTTCTTAACTAAATAAGAATTAAAAGATATTAGTATTCACTTCATTTTATTATGAATCCTTAAAATAATTCATAACAGTTACAAGAATTAACAAACAAATAACCTTTGAAACAAACAATAACTTGTACAGTTGTCAAAGTTTATAATGTTCACAGTTTTTTAACATTGCACTATTATATGATTGTCACAAGTACTGAATCACAAGTACGTGACATTCATTTTAATAAAGTTACTAAAGTCTCTAAGCAGAGTTGTCAAGGCTGGCTGAAGATGTAGTGTTCTTGTTGAGACGGATATTCCAGGCAACACCTTGCAGGAACTGGGGAATGGTCTTCCTACCAGAAATGTAGTTGTTACACAAGTTTCGCAATCATGTCTGCTGTTTTACAAGTTTCTGTGGAATACGTCTGCTGGCTTGTATCCCTATTGCATCTTGCTGAATAACTGTTTGCACTGTTGCATGCTCACTCTGGAACTAACTAAGACACGTCCAAATGCTGGTATGAGATGAACCAACCAGTGTGTAGAACTTGTTATTCCACCCCTCACATACATTGTTGGTTTTTAGGTTGTTGTCTAGTGTGGCTGAGTGTACATTCCATACAGAAGGTGGAAACATGGGAGGAGCACGTCACATGGTAAGCTGTGGTAGCTGGTTGTCATTCTGCTAGATAACCTGTCGATATGTGCCGCTGACGTATGTAGAATCAAAATAGTCAACCAGGTCTTCTGCTTCAGTTCATCTGGGGTAATGGATCTGATGTAGTTGATGGCATCAGGTAGGTCTGTTGTTGGAAGGAAAGCTAGTGCATCAGTCTTATTGCAGAACATTTGGAAATCTTGGTCAGCAAGATAATGTGTAGACAGTCTCAGCTTCTGAATTTTACACCAGGTTGCCTGTGACAAGTGGTAGAAACAGCCTTTGTGTTCCACATGTCGACCGAAGACTGCAGCAATAGAATGGAGGAGACCATCTTCAAAGTCGCTGACAATCTTAGTGAAGTTGATGGTAAGTCCAAGGGAGGTGCATTTGTCAGTGGTGGCCTGGAACAGCTCTTGGTAGGCAAGACGGGACTTTTTCTGGAGAAGACTGTAGAGCACTGTGATGTAGGAGTTTCCAAACTTGACACGAATGGTACAAATCTGTTTGAGTAGTGGTGGTGCAGTGTCAAAAGTGCCGTCCATAAAGACTGTCATATGATGCGAGACGTCTGAGGTTGTCATCAGTTGCGAAGGCAAGTACTCTGCAGTTGGTATCTGTACCATTATCGAAGAAAAAGAATGGCTCTGGATCTTCATCTACCGTTACTTTGTATTCATCAGGAATGGCAAGGTCACTCAGTGTGGCAGGACTAGGTAGTGTTGGTCTGTAACATCTGATGGACCTCTTGCAGTTGTCTTCTGTTGGCAACATGGCTTTAACAGTGTTAGATGTAGAAGATACACATTCAGCAAATATCTGGCTTGGTCTGTCATGGGTTGACAAGGCTCTTTCCTTCATGCTGTTGCGGAGTTTGGTCAGGTGAGCTGATTTCTCATCTGGTGCATGGTTGTGTGGCGGGCCTGGCACTGGGTTCTAGTACTGTAAATCTGTGGATAAGCTGGCTCTGCAACCAGTGTTTGACTTCAAGGAACACTTCCACCACTGCTTAGCCTTTCTAAGGGCATGTCTGGTGTAGGTATATCCCTCATAGCACAGCTTTGAACCACCTTTGTTACTTTGTAGAATTTTCATTTTACATTGATGATCAAAGTTTTGGCGATTTCCTTATATGCATTTTCTTAAAAACTAACAGATGTTCCTAAACCTCTCATAAAAGCCATGCCCCAGACACATTTCTTCCAACATATTTATTTGAAAGGAAAATTATAGGTAGGACTTCAACAAATTTAAATATAGACTTCCATTTTCTATTAATTTGAAGCCCTACAGTAATACATAACAGTTTCTGATTAGGGCTATACCTCTTATATTGTTTATTCAATAATTAAAATTATATACCTGATAATTGATTTTTATTTTATTTTATTAAAGATCCAATATAATTAGCAGGTGTTTAAAGCTATAAATTAGACATGACACTATCCACTTCAAATATTTTGATAATGAAACTATTCTTTTAGAAAGTCTATGATTATGTTATATTTTAGATATTTATTTATATTAATATCTATATTTATATATTCATCATGCATGTCACAAGTTCTCAAAGTACATAATATTCTAAAACAAGGCAATTATGCCTTTTTCTGACTTTTCATTAATAAGTAGTAAGTTGTATGATCAAGTATATATGAAATATACAATTATCTTTGGTGGAAAAAGTGTGACTTTATGTCTTAACAATATGAAAAAAAATAACTGTGACTTTTTGTCTTATACCTTTTGTCAAAAACAAAATTTAAACTGTGACTTTCCGTCCTACATTTGTTCGAATTACTCTGCATGAACATTTATGGAAGCCCAGTATTGGCAAGAAAAATATTCCATAATGTAGTTGCATTCAGACTGGTTCATCAAAGTGGTTTGATGAAAAATAGGAGACCCTTAACTTTTTCTGCAATATCAAATCTTGTTCACATGTTGTAAACTTGCCTATAAATACCAACATTCTTGAAATCGCAAGTGATGGAGTATTTTGTGTACCTCTGTGGAAAATCAAACCTATTTCATCTATTTAAAAAACACAAACTTTCAACTTTTAAACCATACGTTTATAAATTTTTTGTTTTTTCTTTGGTGACACTGTGTTTTCATATATACACAGTGGTTATCTCTTGTAGATAAGTGGATATCTCATATAATAAACCATTGATTCAGAAGACTGTATGGTATAAACAACATATTTTTGGCACCATCATTGTAAATACTTGATTTGTAAGTGTAGTGTTGCATTACATGCACAGATTGAAAATGAATTCCTTGCAGCATTATGACTCAACTTTAATTTCACACACAGACTTTTGGAAATTGTTGCAAAGTATACTTCAGAACTCTTCATTTTTGAGGCAGGCTACTGACAAATAAGTTGATGTTACAGGGATTTCAACAGTCTCGTCTAAAGTCAGTATTTTGCAAATCCTGTGGTCATTGTTATTTAAGCCTGTCCATCTGTGAGGGATGTAGGTCATTCACAACAGTCCCCCAGTGGACACAGTTCTGAGCTGCTCTAACTCCGTGTCGCTAGGTGATGTCACACACCTTTAACTCCGTACCTCAATTCCGGAGTTTCCGGGACACGCTTGCTTTCTCTTTCCCTGCAGGTTTTAGGTTTACGGCGCTGGTTGGTGGCTTCTTTAGGATGGGTCCAATCTAGCCCCATTTCTCCATTTGATTTGTATGCCCATCGGCTCCTGCCCTGCTCTCCTCCATAGTTCCTTGTTAAACTTTGTGATTCTTTCATGTCATCAGATGATAAGGATGTGCCTTGAGACAGGTGTTGTGAAATGTTGGATCTTCTGCAGGTCTGTTTTAGTCATTCTACATGTCTCCACTCCATATAATAAGATCAAATTAACTTTGGAGTTGAGGATCCGCAGTCTAAGGGTCATGTGGAGGTCCTTTGAGGCCCAGATGTTCTGGAGCATGGTGACCACTGCTTGTGCCTTGCTGATTCTTGGTGCGATGTCCCAGTCCTTGTCATCCTGTCTGTTCACACTCCCCAGGTAAATGAAGGACTTAAATTCTCTGATGGACTCTCCACCAACTGCGATTGCTTATAGGGCAGTGGTGTTGATCTTTATCATTTCTATTTTCTATAGAAGGGGCCGAGTGGTTAGAGCATCACGTTCAAAATCACAAAGGTCTCTCACCTCTAGTCGGCGCGGCTTCGAATCAAGCTTGCGCCGATATATGTGAGAAAGTTTGCCAGTTTACTTTCGAAAGGTCGGTAGTCTCTTCTTGGGTACATTGTATCAGGGTTCTCTCCTCCACCAATAAAAACTGGACACCACCAGATAACTGAAAAATTGTTGGGTGTGGTGGAAAACAACAATCAATCAATCAATATTTTCTATAGATTGATTTTGAGTCCCATTCTTGCTGATGTTGTTTCAAGGTATATTATCTTGTACTGCATCTGACTGTGGTTGTGTGAAAGGAGAACCAGGTCATCTGTGAAATTGAAATTGTCAACTGCTTCAGGAGTGTCCACCATGTACCATTGTTCCTGCCTGTTGTGGTGATCCTGATGATCCAGTCAATGATCAGGAGGAAAAGGAATGGCCACAGAAATCATCATTGTCAAATTCCTGTCTTGACCTCGAAATTCTTGGACATCTGGCCAGCATAGGCAATCCTGCATGTTATGCCTTGGTGCAGCAGATCAGGGAGACAAGCTTGTTGGATACTCCATTGTGCTTCAGTAGCTTTTACAGTGTTGCTGACAAATGCTTTCTCATGGTTGATGAAGTTGAGGTAGAGGGGTGACTTCTACTCCAGTGACTATTCTATGACGATGCACAGACTGGCTATCTGGTCAGCACATGACCTGTTTTGTTGAAAGCTAGCTTGCTGATCACAGAGCTGTGGGGCCACCGTCTCTTTCATCCTCTTGGGAAGGATCCTGTTGAGGACCTTGCGAGGCACTGACCAATCTGACTGAAGTACAGACTTATATAAATATATATTTATAACATAGTTCTGTACTTTAGTCAGATTTGGCACTGACAAGAGCAACTGATTCCACAGTATTTGCTACAGTCCTTCAGATTTCCCTTCTTTGGCAGCTTGATGAGGAAGCCACTACTCCAAGGCCCTGTGAGGATCTGAGTTGTTAGAATAGATCCTCAGTACCCCTTGCTTGTCATAAGAGGTGACTAAATGGGGCGGTCCATCAGAGATGAGACTGCAAAAACCGAGTCCTGTGTCACAGCAGGTGTGGCATGTTAAAGATCCCTCCCTGCTTAAAGGCCCTGAGAGCCGAGCATAGGCCTAAATTTTGCAGCCCTTCACTGGCAATGGTGACGTCTCCATATGAGTGAAAAATTCTCGAGTGGGACGTTAAACAGTACATAATCAACCAACCACTCCTACAGGATTTCCTCTCTCTCCCAGATCTTCTTGAAGAGGTTGTGTAAGATGTCAACAGCTGTCTCTGTGATGGCTTCTGCTGGTATCTTGTCTTGTACTCCCTCCTTTCTGTTCTTGAGTGTGGGAATTGCTCTCCTAATCTCTGCTTTTTCTGGCTTGTCACAACTGACTGGAATATCTGTACTAGCTAACTGTATGACTGGTGGTGTTTCTGGTGTTGGTCTATACCTCCAAAATGTTCTGCCCACCATTGTTAATTTGTTGTAAGAGGTTCCCATTCTTGTTCTTGTCCTTCACTGGCTTGTCTGTCTGCTGGAACCTGTTGGAGTGCTGCTTGATGACCATGTGCAGTTCTCTCAAGTTTCCTTGTCCAACAGCTTCTTCGGCTTGTTTGGCCAGGTTGTCTCTGTGACCCTGATGCTTTTATAACTTCTTTATCTGTTGCTGTGTTGTCTTCTTGTGCTCTAGCTTTTGCTGCTCCGGCTCATGTTCAGTGCAGTTTTCTTCCTTTCATCCAGTTTTTTCATGATGTCAGCAGAGATCCACTCTTGGTGTTGAAGCTGTTTTTTTTACTGAGGACTTCTTCAGAGTTGTCTCCCCTTGATGTATTGTCACTGGGTCTTGATCTCCCTGTTTGCTAGCTGGCTGGGATCTGTTGGACAGGCGGAGGTGGAACGCTGTCCTCTCTTCATCTGTTTTGAGAAGACACATGTAGTATGTTGTCCATGTTTTGTCACTTATCATAGGTACAACAACCAATATTATAATCATTATACTCCTGAAGAAACAATCAATTGGCTTTGTGATATCATATATGTTTTCTCCATATAGAAAGTATAAATCAAGTATAGCAATTCAGTGAATAGTTTGTTTTTGGTTGTTTTAAAATTTGAGAATGAGCATACAAAAAGCCTGCTTTTTTAAATAATGAAAATATCTTTAAATGTGAAAGAAATATATTTTTCAAAGAGATATTTTCATTATTACTACGTATATCTTGTTTTGGGAAGAAATTTATGCTAACAGACTATATAACGAGGTCAGAATATTTATTGTATGTCGGAAAAGTCTAGGTTATTCAAGGTCAGAACAATTAATACTATGGAACAAAGAAATGAAATATAAAACATTCGTAATTCTCATCTGTTACAGTTAAACAATAAGCTCGGACTCCCTTCCAAACATTGAACTACTAGCTATTGCAGTGTGGGTGAGAACAATTTTCAGTACAGACGATTGAAAACATCAGATTGAAATTGTAGTTTCCTCAAGTCAATTTCAATCCACTTTGGTTTGGACATATTTTATTGTATATACATATATAATATACAAAAAGTTTGAACACTAACAAGAACTAACGAGGTTCTTACTTAAGAATATAAAAAAATTAAAATGTTTTATAGACGCTGTGAAATCTCATGCAAGACAAATGGAAGAAAATGTTTTTTATTATTGAATGAACTTGTTTGTATTTTATATCTCGTCATGTAAATAGTTGAATAGTAATATACATACAGTAAATATTTTCATGCATTATTAGCAGGCTATTTGATTATCTTATAGATTTTATAATGGATTGATTGATTATTGTTTTCTGCCACATTCAACAATTTTTTCAGTTATCTGGTAGATTTTATAATGGAACATTATAATATGTTATTACCATCAAAGGACCCTCCTCCCAATTTTTAGGTCACCCAAGTCACCCAGGTGACCTATTGCCATTGGTCTTCATCCATCCTCGTGCATTATCCATCGTCCTTTAACAATTTTACATTATTTGACTTCTTGAAAACTACAAGGCCAATTGTGGCCATTTTTGGTGTGAAAGAGCCAAATAGGCTTAAAAGGTTATATTTTCAAAAATTTTCTTCTCTACTCCCAAACATGGGAGAAAAACTAGATACATGATTATGATGTCCATGAAGCCCTCAATCAAATTGTGATATTTATAGCCCCTGGGTGAGGGTCCTAGGGTGGGGCCAATGAAAGTGTATTAAATTTTAGAAAATCTTCTCTACTCCCACATATATTTGAAAAAAAGCTAAATGCATGATTATGATGTCCATGAAGCATTTTATTTAAATTGTGAAATTTGTGGTCCTGTGTCAGGGGTTCAGGCCCTAAGGTGGGGCCAAAATGGCCATATAGTGAAAATGTATTAATCTTAGAAAATCTCTCTCTCTCTCTCTCTCTCTCTCTCTCTCTCTCTCTCTCTCTCTATATATATATATATATATATATATATATATATATATATATGAGTCAAGTTATGATGTCCATGAATCTTTCTATTTTAATTGTGAAATTCATGGCTCCTGGGTCATGGGGGTCAGGACTAAAGCAGGGCCAAGGTTGTCGGTTCGAGTCTTGACCGCGGCAGGACCGATGTTGTGTATTTGGGAAAGGCACTTTACACGAATTTCCTCACTCCACCCAAGTGTAAAATGGGTACCTGGCTATAGACAGTGAAAGATATTGTTAGAATGTTAGTGCTCCAGCACCTTAATGGCAGCTTGCACTTAGAAAGCTCTGGAATGTTATATGGTCTGCTGGGGTAATAATGTATTGTGAAGCACTTTGAGCAGCATATGCTTGAAAAGTGCTATATTAAAACCAATCATTATTATTGTTATTATTATATGGCCACATAATGAAAATGTGTTAAAATAATTAGGGAGTGATTTAATGATTTATATGCTTCAAATTTTTATTAAATCTTCTTCTGTAATTGAATAGGAATTGTATGTATTTAGAAAGATCATAAATATATGCAAAGAAGACTCCATTTTGAGGTTTTTATGGAAATGTGAGACTCCCTGTATTGGCTATGATACTCGGGTGACCAGGAGACCCTTGTTTACTGCCCCCCCCCCCCCCCCCCCCCCAACACACACACATATGAATTAAGATTTTGAAAATGGAAAAAAATATTGGTGTTTCTTTTTTCTTTCAGATATGCCTAGCAAGATTTTTTGAGAAACCAACTTTCAACTTTCTTTTTTTTTTTCAACAGGCTGCCTCCTTCACAACACCCACCCCCCAACTTACTTTCAGAAACAACCATATGTTGATACATGCCTGCAATTTGTCATAGACAGAATGAATACCGTTATTGTATGTGTACATATAGCATAGTTTATATTACTATTACAACAATCTGCTTGAACTCAATATCATGTTCTGTACAACAGTGGAAATTTTATTTCGAAAGGAAGTGCGTCACAGAATGGGGGGGGGGGGGGGTCTTATACCACTTATATTATTATACATAAGAAAGGCAAGAAAGGTAAGGTGTGATCCGATTTCCTTTTGAAATATATATATATATATATATATATATATATATATATATATATATATATATATATATATTGTTGATAAATGCTGTAAAAACAATTGGTAATTGGAATTATCTACGAAAAGTTAACGCATAAAAATATTTAATAATGATGCTCTCTCTCTCTCTCTCTCTCTCTCTATTTATCTATATATCTATATATATTGTGAAGTGACACGTGCAGTTATTCTTTATGATATTCAAATATAAGCCTTAAAATTTAATTTTAATAACCATCAATGCATTTCAGAAGATACCACGGGTTTGCGCTTGATACCCATCATATTAGTTATGATACATGTAATGTTGCAAAGTAGATTGAAATTTATGGCATGTCAAACATTGCAATATTTGGTCTTTTTGACTTGTGTAATTTTTCATTAGTATCGAATAATTATTTAGTTTTCCATTTCTATTCTATATTTTCCGTTCACACTACATTTTCTTTAATTTGTATTATAATACTGGACAAAAAGGTTCAGGATCGTGGGCACTTTTGGTTTGATAAATTTTTGGGGGATTTTTTTTTTTTAGTGAAATACCACATTTTCATGGATTGAGAGAACACTTTGTGACTGAATCCTGTTCACACAATTTGCATGTGTCCATGAGCCGCACGATAAAAATGTGGTACACTTTGGGTAGCTGTGTAAGGCAGACAATCAGTCAGCAGACACCATTACATTATTAATACAGTGAACAGCAATTGAATGTGACTTCAGAAAAGGTATGCCACCACAAAGACGTCATTTACAGGCAAATGAGTGCAATCAAACAATCAGAAAGCTTCAGGCAGGGCAAAGCCAGCGAGATGTTGCTATCCGGTATGGTGTGTCCTAGAGTGTCATCTCTAGACTCTGGACATGATTTCAGGGGACTGGTACAGTCAATAAAAGGCCTGGGGTGGCAGACCCCGTGCCACAACACAACGCCAAGACCGGCACGTCGTAACGTTGGCCCGGAGACAGCGTTTTCAACCTGCTACAAGACTGACTCGTATGCATCAGTTCAATGTTGCCACAAACCTGCACGTTATGTATCAGACTTCATGCTACTAGACCGGTCGCGGTAGCTCAGTGGTTAGAGCGTTCACTTCGTAACTGGGAGGTCGTGAGTTCGAGCCCCGCTCGTGCCATGGCCGCGTCAAACCTAAGACGAAAAATAGGTAGTGATGGCTCCTTCGCCAAAACACTCGGCATTTAGAAATGAAAATCACAGGTCTTTCGGATATGACCTTAAAAACGGAGGTCCCGTGTCACGGTAGGCGTTGGCACGTTAAAGAACCCTCACTGCTACGGCCCTGATCGCTAAACATAGGTCTAAATTTGTGGAACTTCACCTACAGCTAGTGACGTCTCAATATGAGTAAGGCTGTCACGTTTACAAAATTTTGTAAACGTTTAAACGAAGCATTGTAAACGAAACGTTACCGTTTAAACGAAGTGTTGTATAATTTAATAAAATAAAATACGCACAGAATTTTAAGACCCATTAATGACCATTATGTTTGTATTTCAGTTTTCATCGTTCTATGGACGATGCAGAGATTGTCGCCGGACGTTCCGGAGTATAAATATAAGACAAAATAAAATACACGAACATAAATATACGGATAGCATTTAAATTGAATTCAATTTTATTCACACTGTACAACATTTGCACAATACAGATCACAAATTCACAATAAACTTCATTTTTCAAATTTTCATTTCAGTGATTTCACATTAGATTGTCCAGAGAGGGCAGAGCTGGTGCCGCGGCTTCTTCCGTCGGTTCGGTTTTAACATGGACTTCACGTGTAGTCGGTGCAGGCGGAGCAGCGCAATTCACTTTATGTTTTAATCTTTTGTTCAAAAAGATAAGTTTGTCCACGTTCTCAGCGTCAAGGGAGGAGCGCAGTTTTGTAACAGTTCCACCCGCTGTGGAAAAGACGCGCTCAGAGGCAACGGACGTTGCCGGTGTGCATAGCAAATTGTTCACCGTTCCTATAGACTATAGTCAAACTTTTATAAATTCATTACTTCCCCTCGCAATTTGTTTAATAAGTTTATTCAATTGAAATAATTATTCAAATAATTTAGATTGTAATTTGAACCCTGCAAGATTTGTGCCACATATATAAGACATCGTTTAAACGTTTAGGGATTTTGTAAACGTTTACAGCCCAAACACGAAACGTTACCGGTTACACGTGTACACGTGACAGCCTTAAATATGAGTGAAAAATTCTTGACGGGACGTAAAACAAACAAACATCATGCTACTAATCTCAGGACTTACAGGTGAGTAGTGCATCCCAGACTTCTCACAACAAGCATGCTTGGAATTCACATGTCAACATGTGAATTGGGATAGACGCCGGAACTGTTCACAGATGAGTCCTGATTCTCTCTGGACTTCCACAATGGTCACACAGAGATACAGCCATGCACTGATGGCTGAACACAATCGGTTTGGGGGTGGCTCTGTGATGATTTGGTGTGGGATCTCTTTGGTGGGTTGCACTGACACGGTAGCCATCAGGAACGGCGCACAGACTGCTCTCCGATACAGGGATGAAATTCTCCACCCAGTCGTCAGGTGTTTGCCGTTGCAATCTGGCCAAATTTCATTCTGATGCCCGATAACGCTCATTTGGTTCAGAAATATCTGCAGAGGGAAACTATCAAGAGTATGGAGTGGCCTGCTGTCTCGCCAGACCTGAATCCCATCAAGCATGTGTGGGATCAACTTTCACAGCACTCAAACCAACTACAGACTTTGGATGACCTCGAAAATGCGCTGAGAGAGGAATGGAACAAAATCCCACACAGAACATTGTGAATCTCATAATGAGTATCAATGCCGATGCCAGACTGTTCTGAGAGCAAACGGGGATCACACCGAGTATTGATGAAACTCTGAGAGTCAATTTTGAACATGGTCTGTAAAGTTCAAGTTGTCTTTCATGCCAGATTTCTAAATGTCATTCACGGACCTGTTGTTTTGTGCACTGAGTTTTAGTACTATTGTAATATGTTTTTTCTCTGCAATGTCTCTTTTATTTCTTATTTATATAATCATGTCTACGTGTATGAACATGTATATATTAAAACTAATACTAATTCTATGTTTGTATATATGTTTTAATGCAGGACCACAATGAAAACTAGTTGTATGCTAATTGTGTTATCCTGGGTAAATAAAGGTTATCATTATTATTATTATTATGACCGGAAAAAAAAATCAATAATTCTACTAAATATTGATGAAAAATGATGTCAGCGTTTGTGTTTCATATATTCTGCCATGTACATACAAAGGTTTGGTTTTAATCAATGAAATAGTCCATGTTCCCTGACTTATTTTGTCCAGTAAATATCTAATTCCTTTTATTTTCCATTTCTATTTTAATGTCGCACCAATGCCGGTGAAGGGCTGCAAAATTTATGCCTAAGATCGGCGCTTACGGCCTTTGAGAGGGATCTTTATCGTGCCACACCGACTGTGACACGGGACCTCGGATTTTGCGGTTTCATTCCATTTGTATGTAATTTTTTCATTTGTATTGTATTCAAGGGATTGTTTCTTTTGGTTTGTTACGAAGGATCTTGTTCGTCAACGTCCCTTCGAGAAGTTTTCACTGATATTTAGACGTCACCAGCTGTAGGTGAAGTACCACAAATTTAGACCTGTGCTTAGTGCACAAGGTCTTAGTGTGGGGGTTCTTTAACTGCCAACGCCTGTCGCAACACGGGACCTCCGTTTTTAATTTAAGGTCATACCCAAAATACCCGTGATTCTCACTTTTAGATGTCATGCATTTGGCGAAGGAACATCTAGTTTTGATGTGGCAATTGCACAAGAGGGGCTCAAAATCACGGTCTCCCGGTCACGAACCTTACGATATATCGCTGAGATACCGAGACGAGTTTCGCGTAGGACTAGTCGAACACGTAGCTAATAATGGCGGATCCAGCACCAGGCGCATCCCCTCACAAAATAAGATATTTTTTGTGTATAGAAAAGACCAAAAAGCATGTGCGTTTTATTATGTCAGTATTTCAGGGGAGTTAACCCCCCCCCCCCACACACACAAAGCTTTGCCCTGGACTCCCAAAGGATCTCAAGACAGCCCCCAGACACCCAACCGTTTACTGCGTCCTTCCATTCAGAAATTACTAGATCCACCACTGGTTAAACACAACACGGGGTTGATAAAAGCAATAAATTTAATTTTTCGAGCATTGTATCAAGGGAATGTGCAGTATTTATCACCGAGGTGGGACCGGTGCAGAATGTGATGGGAAAGACACTTTTTTATGACAACACGACATGGGACAGATTGTGTGTGAATGTATGTGTGTGTATGAATGTGAGTATGTATGAGTGTGTGTGTGTGTGTGTGTGTAGATAACTTGGATTGGACATCTAATTTTTTATTGACAAAAATGTAAAGAATTTTTTCAAAGATTTGTTAAATAAAATAGCTTGCGAACACTTCTCCTTTATGGCTTATCGAATAAACTTGAAACTCATTGCCATTTGTAAATGTGCATATTGTCGGGATGGGAGGATCCAGTTATTTTACTCAATCTGACCGAAGTATAGACCTATATCATAAATATATGGGGGTGGAGGATGTTAAAATTGCTTGTGAACACTTTTCATATATAAAAAATTCTATAAAAATTGTGGTTTGTGGTGGAACACTAACTTTTTCTTAAAGATGTGTTTGTCACACACACACACACACACACACACACACACACATATATATATATATATATATATATATAAAATTGAATTTTCAAATGCACCGGTCCACCCCGGTGATAAATATTGCATGGTCCCGTGGAAATACGTTTCCTGCGAAACGTGGTTTCTGAACTTGACCTCGTATAAACCACCTTGAAAACCTGGCGCATTACCAAATTCGATAAATGATAATTTAAGATTAAACCTGTAAAAAAAAAACCAAAATGAACAATTCCTCGAATATAATACAAAAGAAAAATTATACAATACAAATGGAAGGTATAAAATACAATGAAAATATACAATACAAATGAAAAATATAGAATACAAATTGAGAACTGTACAATACGAATGAAAATGATAAAATATTGCAATGCCACAGAAATTGACTTCATAACTACAATTTCAATTCATTGTTTTCACGGTAGTCCAAGCCGAATCGTATTTCATAGATTTTTCAATAAACTTTATACCTGTAAGATACTGACCAGAGAAACAGGACCCTCACCACGTCTTTTATACTAGATTGTCTAGTTACACTATCCAGAGGCGAAATCTACTAACAACAACCTGCTCTTTTCATATGTGGTGTCAATGTTTTGACAGCAACAGATAAAAGCCACGAACGCTGTATATTTCCACTCTTGCCAGTCTTGTTCCACATTCTTATCTCCAAAGAGTGACGTTCCAACCCCACCCCCTTCTCAAATAGGCGATAATCCCCCCTTCCCCCTCCTCGATTTGATTAAATAATCCGCCATATATATAATTATGTTTCTGTCTACTTAAGCTTGCAGATCCATCATTGACGAGAAAAAGTGAAAGTGAAAGTCTGTCAAAAAATGATCATGTCCATATCTTGATGCTTGATGGCTTGCTTGCAGCTTTACAGATACTCGGTCACTAATTCGGAACGATTGTTTGGTTCTGAATGTTATACACACCTTGATATTGTTTGGGTTCGCGGACTTGTCGTTAGGGTAAGAGTATAGTGAAATTATCTTTTATCTGTAATACTTTCATTGTTATATCTTGTCTTGGTAAAGGTAATCAACATTTTTCAAAGCTATTTAATGTCTTTTATATCTTTCGTAAGCAAAGATGGGGGGAAATTCAAAGAGAAGCACTTAGTTCGAATTATCTCTATATGACTGAGGAGTTTGCAACAAAAATTTCCCTTAAAAAATTACTATTTTAAATTGGGTTCTTCACATGATTTTTACAACATGTTTACTACGAACTATTGCGAAGGTATACCAAATTATTTATAATGAAATCTGTATAACGCTGTGTATTGCGTATAAAACCAAAAGCAGTGCAACTTTAAGAATAAATGAATAAATCTATATTTTCATATCAGCTATTCATTGGATATTCAATAATATCGTAAACAAAAATCAATCATTACGAGTATCAAATTAATGCCTTATACTTAAAATGGATAAAAAAAATAGCTTGGAAATAAACAATTATTTGTTTGCACTGTAAGTATGGACAAATTCATCACAAAGAATTTGATACATGTAGTTTAAAAGAAAATACTAGGAGCATTGTCAGTTTTTCAAAATTCCACAAGATTCCTAATGTCTTGCCTCAAACTATAAATCAAGAACTTTAAGAAATGGGAGTCACACAACATGTAGATCAACTTTTTTGAGTTAATTGCCAAAAAAACTAAATCTCAGGTAAATTAATAACACATGTAGACATTTTTAAGAATTGGTTTCTGTCTGGAAAAATATATGAACCATGGGCATGAATTTACAACATTTGAACCAGTTCCAAGTCTTTACTACTGATATCATAAATCATGAAACTGGAATACAAAATATATAGGGGTATAGATATTGACAATATATAGGGGTATAGATATTGATGATATATAGGGGTATAGATATTGACTATATATAAGGTGAAACAGAAATGATAAAATCATGCAGATTTAGAGCTTTTAAAGTAAGCAATCCTTCTGCCCTTGACAAACCCTTTCAAACTTTGAAGTGACATAAAAAAAAAAATATTGGGCTGGGTCAGCATGGACTTAAATAATATATATGGTATATTTGGACAAATAAAATAAATATCAAACCAGTTTCTACATAGTAATAATATTCTGTTTGGTGGGGTTCAAAGCCTCCTTAAAATAAATATTGAACCAGTTTCTACATAGTAATATTATTCTGTTTTGTGGGGTTCAAAGCATCCTTAATTCGATGTTTATTTTTTTTATCTGTTTTGTTGTTGGACTTTCGCTCCATATTGTAAGAATGGTACTCCCTTCAATGAAGAATATATTCATGGTGAATATTGTTTTGATTGAAATTTTAATTTCAGCATGGAGTTGTCTGAGGATATTCCGAAAGAGAAGGTTCCTTTTACAAAGGAGAAGAGTATTCTAAATGACATCGCCCAGGAAACACGGGAAACGCCGGGCTACGGCTCACTGACGGAGGAGCAGCTGATGGAAAAAGTGGAGAACATCCTGTTAGAAAGGATTAAAAATGGTGAACGACGGGCGTACTTCCAGCTGGGGCTTTTTTACTATGAACAGGTCATATTTCAAATGATTTTAATAATGGTCCATTACTGGTTCTGTACTAATATATTCATGCATGTTCTGCACCATCTCGTAGGTAAATAAGTTCATTGATACTAACTTGATCATATACTAGTAGATTTACTGTGATAAAATAGTAATTTTCATATTCAATAGAGAAGTTAATCAAAACAAGGTGTATATTGCGACAGAATCTTTTTCTCTAAGTTGATGTATATCATAGACTTGGAGTCATTGTATTTTGTGGGACTTTATTTTCATGGATTTCACAAGTACATATCCTATTTCATGAATTAAATACTCCAGTGAAATAAAGAATTTTTCTAATGTTGTAATATACAGAGAATATAACCATGCAATTTTATCACAATACAATGAAACACTATCCATGAAAATAAACCTACATGAAATTGAATGAAGTAAATGAATTTCCTACTAGAATAAAACACGCTTATATTGAACATGCATAAAAGGAATTCACACTTATTGCGAAGTGATATTTATTCCACTATAAAAGGAAAATAACAAAAAAAATTATAAGATACAGTGAAGAATAGGTTACAACGAAATTTTTTCGCTGGGCCTGAAGGTTTACTGAAACTGGGTTTTAATGTGTAATGAAGTTTGGTTATAACGATATGTTATTCACTGGCCCTGAAGGTTTCCTATAACTGGGTTTTAATGCTCTTTACCCATGTCATATACCTTGTCTATTCATGACACATTGTCTCTGTGTCTTTATCTTTATTCTAAAATCATCATATATTTTTTTTTTTTCAGAGTCTGTTTGACAAAGCTAGGATATACTTTGAGCGTTCACGAGACTTTGACTTTCAGTCCGTTTATCTGCTGGCGTGTATGTTGTTTGATGGCCAGGGAGGCAAGTCAGATGAGGTAAGCTATCATGGTGCATGAAATTTTTTTTTAAAAGAAAGTCTGAGGCAAACATGAGTGATTTCTGTGATGTAATTTTTTCCCTAAAGAAACTGGCCGTGGAATATCTGAAAAAAATAGCAAACTCTGAGGCGAAGCAAGCCAAGCACCTAAAGTATGCAGCCCTGTTCAACATCGGGAGAGCTTATTTCCAGGGATTTGGAGTAAAGCAGTCTGATGATGAAGCACTGAGGTAGAATCTTAATGATTGATTGATTGATTCAGGTTTTACGCCGTGTTGGCAATATTTCAGCCATTTTACAGCAGTAGAATCTTAATGATTGATTGATTGATTCAGGTTTTACGCCATGTTGGCAATATTTCAGGCATTTTACGGCAGTAGAATCTTAATGATTGATTGATTGATTCAGGTTTTACGCCATGTTGGCAATATTTCAGCCATTTTACGGCAGTAGAATCTGAATGATTGATTGATTTGGGTTTTACGCCATGTTGGCAATATTTTAGCCATTTTACGGCATTAGAATCTTAATGATTGATTGATTGATTCGGGTTTTACGCCGTGTTGGCAATATTTCAGCCATTTTACGGCAGTATATTCTTAATGAAGAGAATCTCAATGAACAGATTTGTTAATGTTTAGTCAGAAAAATTGGATATTTGTAACTTTTGAAAACTATAAGACTATGAAATCATTGATGCAGTTTTTCTGTACTTGTGACCTTGAAACTCTCGCTTTATAGCTTTGTTAAAATGTGAGACATGTCTTCGTAGGTACTGGTTACTGGCTGCTGATGATGGAAATCCCTCAGCCAGCATTGCAGCTCAGACAACTCTTGGCATGTTCTACTCTCGACAAAGTGACAGTCTAGATCTCAAGAAAGCTTTTTTCTGGCACAGTGAGGCTTGTGGGAATGGAAGTTTGGAATCTCAAGGTTTGTTTTCAGTTTCACACAATCTGTATGTCTGTAGCTAAACGCTGAAAGCAGAGACACAATCTGTACGTCTGTATCTAAACGCTGAAAGCAGAGACACAATCTGTACATCTGTATCTAAATGCTGAAAGCAGAGGCACAATCTGTACATCTGTATCTAAACTCTGAAAGCAGAGACACAATCTGTACGTCTGTATCTAAATACTGAAAGCAGAGGCACAATCTGTACGTCTGTATCTAAATGCTGAAAGCAGAGGCACAATCTGTACATCTGTATCTAAACTCTGAAAGCAGAGACACAATCTGTACGTCTGTATCTAAATACTGAAAGCAGAGACACAATCTGTACATCTGTATCTAGACGCTGAAAGCAGAGACACAATCTGTACGTCTGTATCTAGACGCTGAAAGCAGAGGTGTGTATTCCAAGTTCAAAGACTTTAGAGAAAACATGGAGCATGTTTAAACTTTTGTTTGGTGTTGGGGACCATTAATTGATGATGATGTTAATGAGGCTTAAGAACATACACGACATTTTTCAATAATATTTTATTTTTCGTGACATTTCGTATACAAATCACTTGCATTCTATCCCAATTACCGTGTCTGGTTTAGAGTTAGCATATTTTGATAGTTTCTGGTTGTTGCAAGGAAAAATATGAAGTCAGCTCACAGTAAGCAGTATAAATGTAGCAAAAATGAAGAGAAAAATCTATGGAACAATCCGGTATTGAACCCAGGACTTTAGTATTACTAGTTAGGTGATCTACCTACTGAGCTATCAGGTTGACATACCTAAGTATGGTAATTTTACGGTACAATATATAGTTTACACCTATTTTGCAATCAGACAAGAACTCTTTATTATCGAGGAGATGGAAAATAATTTTGCAGGAAATATCAGAAAGGTAGCGTATGTCTATAAGTTAGCTTATTGGAACATACATTGATGATGATATTAACGAGACTTAATTAATAAATAAAAAGGACATTCCATATTACTTAACGATGGTCCATATTGGGTAATGATTATGCAGATAGGTGGTACTAAAATATCAGATCAAACTAATTTGCAACAAACATGTATTCATTGTCAAGGATGAAAGCAATGTCAATTTCAAAAGAAATATAAGAGAAAAGATTCAGTCATTGTAAATATTCTGCTATGAAATTAAAATGCATTATATCCAGAATCTTTTAAAACTCAAAGTGGCATTACCCCTTCCTCCTTAGCCTCTTCCTTATGAGTTATGGCAGCACAAACCTCAGGACTAGAGGTGGAAAACAAATTAGCATATTATGTTGCAGAGAATTTTACACTGTTTTTTACAAATTGTTCATTACAAAATGGGAGTACAATGTGTATGTTTCCTTTTTACCTGTGCAGGTGCTCTGGGTGTAATGTACGAGTATGGTATTGGTGTAAAACAGGATGCAGACAATGCCTATGTCTGTCTAAAGGAAGCCTCAGATCGTGGAAATGTGTATGCCATGGGGAATCTTGTAGCGAATTACTACAGGAGAAAACTTTACACAAAAGCTGCAGATCTAGCAGCCAGGTAAAGTACCTTGTTCACAAGTAAAACATTTCATACCTACCCAGCATGGTCAACCAATAAATTAAATCATACCTGATTCACAGGTAAAATATATCATACCTGGTCCACAAGTAACCATTTTATATTTAGTCTACAAGTAAAAATTTTTATACTTGATCCACAGGTAAATTTTATCATACCTGGTGAACAAGTAAAACAATTCATTCATAATCCACAGATAAATTATATCATACCTGGTCCACAGGTAATATATATCATACCTAGTCCACAGATAAAATATATCATACCTAGTCCACAGGTAATATATATCATACCTAGTCCACAGGTAATATATATCATACCTAGTCCACAGATAAAATATATCATACCTAGTCCACAGGTAAAATATATCATACCTAGTCCACAGGTAATATATATCATACCTAGTCCACAGATAAAATATATCATACCTAGTCCACAGGTAAAATATATCATACCTAGTCCACAGGTAAAATATATCATACCTGGCCCTCAGGTAAAATATATCATACATAGTCCACAGGTAAAATATATCATACCTAGTCCACAGGTAAAATATATCATACATAGTCCACAGGTAAAATATATCATACCTGGCCCTCAGGTAAAACATTTCATCCCATGTCCAAAAGTAAACATTTCATACCTGATCCACAGGAGAAATACATAATACTCAGACCAGAGGTAAAATGCATTATACCTGGTCCACAGGTAAAACATATTCTACCTTGTCCACAAGTAAAACCTTTCATAACTGGTTCACAAGTAAATTATCTCATACCAGGTCCACAGATAAATATATCACACCCAGTCCACAAGTAAAATATATCATACCTCGTACACAGGTAAAACATTTCATACCTGGTCCACAGGTAAAACATATCATATCTGGTCTACAAGTAGAACATTTCATGCATGGTCTACAGGTAACTCAGGCACTTCTTGGGTGTTAGGTGGCAGGTTGTAAAGGTTATTGTTTTCATATATTACAGAATGTTGATAATATAGGCTTCACATAAATCTTGTATAGAGTTTGCATTAATTTGAATGTGCTACACATTTACTGTGTACTGTCAATAATCATTAGGATGCCAGATGATTATTTGGGGAATTCCCTGGAGCAATATACAAGTTTATGCATTCTTTCAGAGTATCCCAGTTTTCTGACGTCCCGCGATTAGCAGAGGAGATCGGATGCCTCCCAAGCTACATAGCTAAGGGGATCTCCATGGGGTGCTTTTATTATGCTAGGTGTCTCCATGAGGGGCATGGAGTCAGAAAGAATGAGAATGAAGCCAAGATGTATTATTCCAAGGTAAGCAAACCAATTGTAAAATAGAAAATTCTCTCATGTGCTAGTATAATGTGCACAGCAAGCGTACACCATTGTAAAAAATGAACACTTTGTTGGAGTATGTTTTGTGATTCTTGTATACCAAATCATTTATTTTTATGGAAATAGGATCATATCATGGTAATTTAGGAGAAAAGACTGTCTCACATAATGATTATTTTTATGTTCATTTCTAAATATTTACACTCCAATGCTTTTGCCTTTGATATCTTTACAAATTGTAATATAGACATTTTCTGATGAATGCACTGCAGTTGTAAACAATGTGCGTATGAATACAGAATTACAATCAAACCTCATTATTGAGAAATCTATGGGGCCAAGAAAAAACTTTGATATATCCAAGAGTTTGATATTTTGAGGCTAGGCTGGTAGTTGGTATTGCAACTGCTTCAACATATCCATGGTATTCAAAATATCAATGTTCAAAATATCGAAGTTCAACTGTACTTGATAAATATAGTATCCCTATTGTAACAGCCAGGAATTCCAATAGAAATGAAAGTAGAATGTAAATATAATTTCATTTTTGAAAGTGTATGAGGGCATGAACTGCAATACTTCATGGTGGTATATATACTTCACATGAAGCAGGTTGTGAAATGTCATGTTCATACCCTCATGTACCATGTATATAATGTAGATATAATCACTTCAATCCGCACAAACTTTACAAAGATTACCCCCACATGAACATTTGCATGTTTACTTTACGTAACTCGATTTTCTTGCGTCATACACAAGTAAAAGTCCATACATTACTTTGACTATGAGTTAATACTTACAAGTGTTATTGCAAGAGTTGTGACTCTTGCATTGCTCGGAGCTTGTGTTAACGATACACACTTGTAATAAAACTTGACAAATTATGGTTTTCAGGTCCAGATATTTTCAGGTCCATATATATTTTCTTAAAAGAAGGAAGCACTGTTTAAATGGATGCAATTGGTGTCCAATTGTGTAAGCCAATTCTAAACTAAATCTGCTGACAGTTCATTTGTCATTATGACTATATTTGGAAGCCATGTTTTCGTAAGAATTATCTATCATCTCTAGGATATTAATGTGTTATGAGTCTGAATACTGTGATATATGAAAAATTTACAGTTACATTAATACTAGATACTCTCAAACATCTCCATTTAGAAAGAGACTTGCGGTTATTTTATCACTAGTGATTTTTTTTATCACTATTTATCAGTGATTTTTTTAATTACTATATTATCAGTGATTTTTTTTATAACTATTTTATCAGTAATTTTTTTTTTTGTTCACTTGTATTATCAGTGATTTTTTTTATAATGATCAAAATCTAAATGAAATCAGGAAGCTTTGTAATGTGTAAATGTTCTTGTGTGTGAAGAGAAGGTGTTTAATATATGTTGATCTGTGAATAGCAATATCAAAATTCATATTGTACAAGACCGATGCATTACAATTAAGTGAGTGTAGTTAGAAGGACGGCAGTCATATTGCCCAGATAAAACAATGTGATATGTTTAGGGAGTTGTATCACAGTAAGAGGACTGTGTTACCATGGAAACAGCCAGGTTGTGGTCACTTGTCCGTTCTGACACTGGTGGCAGGTCATTTATAGAAATAGAGCAGGTGGCTCAGACCCCACAAATTTCCTTTCCCTGATGTCAGCTTTATTGTGGTCAGTATATTGCTGTATTTTACAAGAAATGGAGAGGATTGAAGATATTTTATTTTTTGGGTATGGAATCACACACACACACACACACACACACACACACACACACACACACACACACACACACACACCTTTTTTCCACCAACATTTTTTTGAAAATTTCATCTTGGGTTGATAAGATATTTATGACAACTTGAATTAATTTCATAAGTCAAACCAAGTGACATATGATGACTTTATGTTGTGTACAAGGAACAGTTTTGTTTTCTAATCATATCACACTGGAGGTCTGTTTTATAAGCTATGTCCTATTTAGTGAACTTCTGCATATAAGTACTTGACTGTACATTATGTTAATTGATGACTGCAACTCGTACTGATAATGACCTTACTTTAAAAAAGCTGCACTTGAAGGCTGGTTCATTTTTCTTTTATTAGATGTCAGTTTTAACATTTAAACTAATGTCATTTGCTTTGCTTTATAAATAATGTCAAGCATTAAGATGAAATTTACTGTGTTTTGATGTATTTTATATTTTTGTTTGAATAATGAATTAGGTTGGTTCCTCAAAACACAAGTCACATTCCCATGAATTGATTCATTGAAAATTTCAAATTCCTGTTGTTTGTCAAGCTTACACAAGTAATGAATGTACATCCAGTGTGTTTTGTAACAGTGTGTACTCTTAATACCTGCCACTAAGATAGAAATAGAGAAATTAATGTGTCATTTTGTCACCTCCATAGACTTTTACCATAAACATACATGTTCATGTCATTTGATTTCCTGAACAGATTTGTATATCCTGCTGTTTGTGTTTCTGAAATATACTCTCTCCCACATATAATTCTCATAAGAAACACTTGTACTGTCACTTCCTTCAATCATATATATATACACATCACAAATTCTTTATCATTATTACCATGTATATTGTAAAAGTTTAGTGAGGCAATTGATTTTATGTAAAATACTAATCATTCTTACTAAATTTGCTTGATTTATAATATGGCATGAAAGTTGTTAATTGTGACATTGAAGAGTGAAATAAACCATACAATTTCTGTCTTATTTCAGTCCTACCAATATGACCCAGATGTCTGTGCCAGATTACAAAACATAACTCAGCATGGTGTTATATGATGTCCACACATTGTGATGTCAGAACATTGTGATGTCATTGTACTGTATACTGATCAGCATTAGACAGATGTGTTAAAGGGCCTCAGGGGTGAACCACTGCTGATCATCATTTTGTTTTGAATTGTTATACATTTTCATGAGATGAAGTGATTATTTTTTATGCCTTTTTTGTGATATTGTATTGACCTTCCTCTGTGATAATTTGTCTTTACATCAGAAATCTTCTGCATTTATTGTTAAAGTTTTTTGTTACAAAATGTATTTATTGATAAAACCACTGTGCCAACAAAGACAAGGTGATTCTGAAACAGATGTCAGATTGTTTTTAACAACTTGCATAAAAGTGCATGCATCTATATCTCTGTGGAGCCAGGCATTAATTCCACATATTCACTTACGCCAGGCCAGAAGTTTTTGGCACCAGTCTAAATTGCAACTTGTGCGAGTGTGTGCGTGCTTGTCTTTGTCCTAGTCAAAATGTCTACTTTCAAATCATATATCAGTCCTTTACTTTGTACTAATGTCCCCTAATGTTTTCCTGTTTAAATATAGTTTGTAAATATGGAATTCATTGACAAAAGTGATTCCTTCCTGTGTCTGAGATTTGTTAGCAGAGTCCTCAGAATTGATTTATATGAGCCAGTATCATGTGTATATTAAGTGATAAAGATTGAGTTTGTTGGATGTTTTTGCATATCTATTGATTTGCGTCATTACATCCTTCTGTGGATTCAAATTGACATCAAAGCCATTCCTCTCTGTAATTTATAGACATTAGCCTAGATGGTGTGTTTTTGTACTGGTATATTTATATGCACCAAGTTTCACCTCATTTATTCATCCAAATATAGCATAATTCTGGTTTAAAATTAGATTTTATGTAACCACATCTTTATCTTCTCTGTTTGGCACTGAAAAGTTGACAAGAGCTGTTGTATTTTTTTTTTTAATTTCCTAAGCTGCTTATTATGAAAGAAATCATCTTTGTGTTAAAATTTTTGAGGTATTTTGTTATGAATGTCCACAGTTTGTTTGGTATGTTAACTGAAAATGGGCGTATAATTTCAGGTGGTGCACTTTTACCAGGTGTTACAGTGCTTTACCTGTAGGCTAGGTGTGCTTCCGTGTGGGCAAAATTTTCACCTGCCTTACTCAAAATCCTCCACAGCTAAATAGACAGAGGACTACACATGTCATAAAGTGTGTCTTTGAATTTATAAAATTAATACCTTAAATTAAAAAGCATTTTAGTGTAGTCTTCTTTTTTTCTCTGCTTTTTAAATTTTATACACAAGTAATATAATACAAAAATACAATGCATATACATGTATAACAATTTCATAAGATGCTATAATTTTTAATATATATAATTATTAAATAAGGCATTGTACGTGTAGCCATTTTTCAGCACTGAGCAGTGAGATGAGGACAGAACATTTGTCATGAGCTGACATAGGACTCCAGCTTAATTATCATCTGTATAAGCAGTGTGTTCTTTATCATAATTTGTATCATGCAGAATTGTAAAGTGTAAGTCAGTAAAATAAATAAAAACTATAGTTTCCAAAGCACTTGCAGGGTTACTAAAATATAATATCAAAAAATATTAAATACTAAAATATTACTAAAATATAAGTCGTCTTTAATTTGTTGAATAGTGTAGACTGACTTCTGTTTTATGATTTTACAAATAGTAGCTACAGTTTCCAAGAAAACTATCAAAGTGATTTTCACATATTTGCACTATTAAAACAGAAAGTTTAACGTATCCAAATTGATCACAGTTCTCAGGTTAGTGTCATATTTTTAAAAAAGAGAGAGAGGGGAAGATAGAGAGAGAGAGATAAATGATTTTTGGTCTGTATGTAGAAAATAGCAAGAATTTTATGCTTGTTATGTTGTGCAAAGCAAATTCAGGCTTCTTTACTAAAATCAAATTTTTACATCCCTAACCGTGAATTCCTATAAAGCCTTGTTATGTATGGTGTAGTTTTGAATTACCATTGGGGCCAAATTATGCCGTAATTGAACTTTTTCCTTTAAACATTTCAATCATCATTGACCATGCAATGTAATATTTTTGGTGAGAGAGTGGATTGTCATATTCATGAAAGTCACATGACATTCATGAATTTTTTGTAGCTGCAAACGCAGTAACAGACTTTGTCTGTCTGTCTGTCAGATCCTAGAACATCCAAACTGTTAGAGATTGAACTTGTGTATAGTTCATTTGATATTTACAATGATCACTGATGCCCTCACAGTTCTTTGGAAACTCTAGTTTATTACAGTGCTCTGCAGTGATATTTAACCTTCTGTAAGACTTGTCGTCTTTCTCTGAGAGAATTCTGTATAGTTTTAGTTTGTTTGGTGTATTGTGTGCAATGTTTCCTATTATTGAATATATCCATCATAGCTCTATAAATATAAAATCAAATTATAATAGATGTTACAGTATGTGACTTATGTTTGGAAGCCATGCCTGTAATCTTAGTCATTCAATGTTTGTTTACTTTAAATTTGTTGTATTGTTTTTCATACGATTTATATGATAAAATATTTGTACAAGTACTTAAATTGTTAATGATTTACACTCTAATAAGCACTTCATTATGGTGTCCTCAGATAACACTGCTGCTGTACCTCAGTCTGTTAATTCAACTTGTGTTTGTGAAAGGTTCAATTTCAATACCAAGTTGTGACATGCTGCAGTCATTAAATTAGATAGTGATTGTTTATTCGGGGACTGTTCAAGTCACTGATTTTTGGATGAAACCTTTAAAATAGGTCACAGTCTGTATTGGCATGATAAAGAGTCTTCCCTGGTAAACGGTTCTGATCACTTAGTTCAGCGCAGGTCTAAATTTGTGGCATTTCACCTGCAGTTGGTGATGTCTCTGAGTGAAAAATACATAAAGGGACATAAAACTCCAATTAATGAAGAAATCAATCATAAGTTCAAATCAGGAATAGGGATGAAATGGGAAGATTGAAGTATGGGCTGCGTCCTGGATCCCCTCCAGTAGAAATTCTTAACCAATCAAAGTCTTTGAAGATGACTATATATATCAGTCATCTAGTTGTTGGACTTTTGCAAGCAGTGCTCATTGTCATTGAGCCTCATTCAAAGTCTCCATATGAGTGAAAAATTCTCGAGAGGGACATAAAACAATATATATAATAATAAAGTCAACATCATCTCAGAACTACGCATAATCAGTTCAGACTGAGTAACAATGTACAAAACTTGAGTTGATGAATGCCAGTATATATTGATATACTAGATTTAATATGGATATGATACAAGTACGACATATACTAGTATATGTATATTGGGCAGACTTGAGTGCAGGAATATTCTGGTATGTCGGACCTGGTTTGGGTACATGTGTGCTGTTAAGTGTACAATATTGTGTCCTTGAAACTTTAACTATAGTATTGTGGCAGTACTGTCATTCATCATGTACGAATGCCCGGATTCGAACCCCAGTCTGATCCATTTCATTTTCTGTCTTCTACATGATGCTGTAGCTGTAGAACTGTAGCTCTCAAGACAAACAATCAATATGGACCAGTCTGTCCCAAATTTTTCCAGAGAGCTACAGTTCTGCTGCTACTGATGCCATGGACCACCCTAGAACTGGCAGGCAAAACCACCTATTATTGCGACAAAGGGAAGGGGGAATGGGTGAAGCCCTTTAAGGAGGGAGGAATGTTGTGGTATAGTGACTAGTGGCTAAATAGATCAGTTACATTTGGTCAGTTGATCTAAATGCTTTTAATATACTATACATAGCAGCACTATGTTACATTACCAGTAACATGATTGATATATATATATGTTATACATTTCTGAGACTCCGTGAGGATCCGGGTTGTTAAAATAGATCCTCAGTACCCCTTGCTTGTCATAAAAGACAACTAAATGGGGCAGTCCTTCGGATGAGATCGCAACCGAGGTCCCGTGTCACAGCAGGTGTGGCACGTAAAAGATCCCTCCCTGCTCAAAGGCCATAATCGCCAAGCATAGGCCTAAATTTGCAGCCCTTCACCGGCAATGGTGACGTGATGAGTGAAAGATTCTCGAACGGGACATTAAACAATATTTAATCAATCAATCAATACATTTCTGAGTACAATATTCTACAGACTAGTAATATGTTATACCAGTATATCTTGAACAATGTATTACTAGTATGGCTACTCCTAAAAAATGTTTTGGAGCAGTTGTGGTAGCTCAGTGGTAGATCATTTGCTATATGACCAGCAGGTTGAGAGTTCAAGCCCCTCTCCTAAGTCCATGGAAGTATTGAGCCTAAAACTTGAACATTATAGGTAGTGATACTCCTTACCCTAATACTTGGCATTTTTAAGTGAAAATCATGGCCATTCATGGATCTTTCAGATATGACCTTGAAAATGGAGGTCCCATATGCAGTGGCAGGTATTAACATATTGGCTCGACGTAAGAACCCTCACTGCTGTGGCCCTGAGCGGTAAGTACAGGTCTAAATTTGGGATACTTAAACCCACAAATGAGTGAAAAATTTTTGATGGGACATAAAACAAACAGCATGTTCCGTGTACAGGGAAATTTTTGCCTCCATTTTATTTTCACCCATTTTACCATTATTAAGAACTGTTGATATTTTACATGTTACCTTTTAGTCAAAAGTTGCAAAAACTGCTCACAGGCCTCATCAGTCACCTGAGTATTAGCTAAAAGTATCACTAGTGCAAAAGGCTATGATTAATCTAGGAAAAAAATTTCCTGGTCTGAATATCTAAGCTAAATTCTAATATTCAGCAAAAGCATCAAACAAGATGTGTTCTTGAAACTTTTAAAAATGCCCTCAAAAGTGCCTATACTGAAGAAATGCATTGTGTAATATAATACATGCAACATTAACACATTATGACTAAATTGGACCCATCCTTGAGTCAAAACCTCGGGGTTGCGAATTTCACAAATTTGTTATATCCTTTTCTGCTTTTCCTAAATATGCATTTAGTTTTTATACTGTATCAAAAAACTTAAAGAAGTCAATCTCTCAAATGATAAAGATAATAATCACTAATAATTTTGGCTCCATCACGGAACCAAACCCTTACCCCCTAGGATCATGAACTTTACAAATTTGGTAAAGGACTATATAAAATATGATTACTAAATGATATCAACTAAACTTGCACCAAACTCACTGGTGTGAATATATACAAAAAGTAAAAAACAAAAAATGTAAAGGAAACCAAAAACATTTAGTTCAAGGGGAATCAAATTATCCTTCGGCTTGTTTGGCTTTGCCTACAAGGAACTCCACGGTCATCTGATTATAAGCAAATTTAGCACCAGTGTCTTTAGACATGGAAGTGGGGTAAAGGGGAACACATGGTTTGTGTCTTGGAATCCTGCTCAAACGGCACCAAAAATGTAATGGGAACAGTATGTGTACACAGATTCAAAAATTATAACAAATCCTGGTTCACAAGGCACCAAAACTGTATCAGGAAGTCAGTATGTATACACAGTACCAAAACTGTATCAGGAAGTCAGTACGTATACACAGTACCAAAACTGTATCAGGAAGTCAGTACGTATACACAGTACCAAAACTGTATCAGGAAGTCAGTATATAAACTGTATGAGGAAGTCAGTACGTATACACAGCACCAAAACTGTATCAGGAAGTCAGTACGTATACACAGTACCAAAACTGTATCAGGAAGTCAGTATATAAACTGTATCAGGAAGTCAGTATGTATACACAGTACCAAAACTGTATCAGGAAGTCAGTATGTATACACAGCACCAAAACTGTATCAGGAAGTCAGTATATAAACTGTATCAGGAAGTCAGTATGTATACACAGTACCAAAACTGTATCAGGAAGTCAGTATGTATACACAGCACCAAAACTGTATCAGGAAGTCAGTATATAAACTGTATCATGAAGTCAGTATGTATACACAGTACCAAAACTGTATCAGGAAGTCAGTGTGTATACGCAGCACCAAAACTGTATCAGGAAGTCAGTATATAAACTGTATCAGGAAGTCAGTATGTATACACAGCACCAAAACTGTATCAGGAAGTCACTATATAAACTGTATCAGGAAGTCAGTATGTACACAGTACTAAAACTGTATCAGGAAGTCAGTATGTATACACAGTACTAAAACTGTATCAGGAAGTCAATATGTATACACAGTACCAAAACTGTATCAGGAAGTCAGTATGTATACACAGCACCAAAACTGTATCAGGAAGTCAGTATGTATACACAGTACCAAAACTGTATCAGGAAGTCAGTATGTATACACAGTACCAAAATTGTATCAGGAAGTCAGTATGTATACACAGTACCAAAATTGTATCAGGAAAATCAGTATATAAACTGTATCAGGAAGTCAGTATGTATACACTGCACCAAAATTGTATCAGGAAGTCAGTATGTATACACAGCACCAAAATTGTATCAGGAAGTCAGTATGTATACACAGCACCAAAACTGTATCAGGAAGTCAGTATCTATACACAGTACCAAAAAAGTATCAGAAAGTCAGTATGTATACACAGCACCAAAATTGTATCAGGAAGTCAGTATGTATACACAGCACCAAAACTGTATCAGGAAGTCAGTATGTATACACAGTACCAAAACTGTATCAGGAAGTCAGTATGTATACACAGTACCAAAACTGTATCAGGAAGTCAGTATGTATACACAGTACCAAAACTGTATCAGGAAGTCAGTATATAAACTGTATCAGGAAGTCAGTATGTATACACAGTACCAAAACTGTATCAGGAAGTCAGTATATAAACTGTATCAGGAAGTCAGTATGTATACACAGCACCAAAACTGTATCAGGAAGTCAGTATGTATACACAGCACCAAAACTGTATCAGACCCTTTTGCGTTGGAACTAATAAAATAAGTCTAGCTTCTTTCAACGTACACATTTTCTTTTCTTAAATAAACTTAGTACGATGATGGATGCAGACCAATTGCAGTAATAAAAAGGGGAGGGATCAAAATTTGATTATCATTTTCAAATCTGTATAGACAAAAATAAAACAGGACAAAAATTTCCATGTATGCAGTCTGACTTTTATTGGTGGTTTATATTCTGCATATCATCTTTTTGTTTTTATTTTGTGGCATGTGGCAGGTTTGATTGCTGGACAAGACAGCTGGCAAAAAAACAGGCACAAGTTTAGACCTCGAGCTGCCTCATTTTTAATCTTCCAGGATTTCCGAAAAGGGGGCACATGGGAAAGCAAGTATTACCCAAAATACTTAGGCATTTTGGGTGCCAAATCTGGAGTTTTACTCATTTTATTTTGTAAACTTGTGGCTGAAAAGCCCCCCCCCCCCCCCCCCCCCACTCCCCACTCTAAATCTGCCACTGTTCCTGCAGTATATGTAGTGCTATAACCTTCTCTTTGAACTAGCTGCATGATAGGTGAAAATGCCCAGTAGGAGGAAATCTGGTTGTCCTGTGGGTGGAGACATTTAAAACAGGGGGAAGAATGCAGCGGTTAGACCAGTGCAATCATTGATGAGTAGACAGGAGTACAGTTAAACTTCACTATCTCAAACATCAATAACTCAAATACCATGGATAAATCAAAGTGAGTCCCAGCTACATTTTTTTTTTTTTTTTTTTTTACGTATTTAGCCTCAGTAAGCCCCATCGAATTCAAGACAATGAGGTTTGATTGTAGTTGTTAGAAGGTATTAAAGATTCATGAGTCCTGGGTTTATATCCTGATTTCTGGATAGCTTTCTGAATTCCTGCCATATTAGGTATTTTCTGTTCCATGAATTGGAACACAGAAAAATTCTGGTACATAGTGTATGTATATTTTCAAAGGGTAAAGACATTTATAGGGGGAGAAATATGGTAGTAATAGTTTTGATTGACAGTATCCAAATAGCTCAACTGATAAATCTTCTGACCAGAGATTCATAGGGGGGAGGGGGGGGGGGGGGGGGGGGTGTTAAATTTTAATCCCTCGTAGTCACATGACCCAGAAAGGAATTTAGCATAACCAAATAATTCCAAAACCAGTATTCAGACAATTTGACACTCCAAAATGCATTGACTTATGTAAGCTTTGATGACTCTCAGTATAGATTGATGATATTCAATTTGGAAATAAAAAAAGCTGACAGACAAACCGATGGAAATGCATTACCACTGTGAATGTGATATCATAAAACAAAGCAGAAGTCAGAGGAAGATGGAAGAGTTCATTTCCAAATTCCAGAAAGATGTAGTGCATATAAATGATTGTTATCCATCTGGGTTTTCCTAAAACTTGATCTGTAAAGTATCGACTCTGAGGAACTACTTTTCCTTCAAATATTGGAGCTGTATTATAATGGAATATATTGAGCTAAAAACTGGAATTAAGGTTTCCCATATAATCACAAATGTGGTTCTGAAAATTCTCAAAAAAGGAATGGGTATTATGATATTAAAATTTAGACGTTAAGAAGTCAGTTATAAATCAGCAGTAATTTTATATTTCGTTTTCCAGCACTTCATAGTTTTTGTTAAGCATTTCGCTTATTTCAGGTGTGAATGACCAAAATTCCCGCAAGTTATTGACATTTTGGTTGTTACGTAATACAATTTTATACACTCCTAAACAGAGAAGATGTACATTATACACGTGAAAGTCACCTAACTGATGATCCTAGCCATTAATGAGACTGGGAGGTAGTCGTTAGCAATCCATCACGCTGCCACTTACCTTCCTCTCTTTATGGCCACCAATTGTCATGTTAATGGTCAAACTTACAGGAAATGCCCCATTTCAGGGTTTTTCTTTCTTTTCTTTTATTTATTTGTTGTGACCCAGAGAACATTCCAGATTTCTGGTGCAATTTCCAGGACATACACTGTATGGACTGTGATACTTCACTGTTGACAGTTTCAATGAGAAATAATTTTGCTATGATGTAGAAACCACTGATATGCTTGATCAGGACAGAACACTAGAAAATTCTAACCTTGTATCTGAACATACATAAGGTGAGTATCACATAGATACAGACATTGTATATAAATGATGTGAGTATCACATAGATATAGACATTGTACATACATGATGTGAGTAACACATAGATATATGTATATGTATATAAATGAAGTGAGTAACACATAGATACAGACATTGTACATAAATGATGTGAGTAACACATAGATATAGACATTGTACATACATGATGTGAGTAACACATAGATACATGTATATGTACATAAATGATGTGAGTAACACATAGATATAGACATTGTACATAAATGATGTGAGTAACACATAGATACATACATTGTACATAAATGATGTGAGTAACACATAGATATATGTATATGTATATAAATGATGTGAGTAACACATAGATACATGTATTGTATATAAATGAAGTGAGTAACACATAGATACAGACATTGTACATAAATGAAGTGAGTAACACATAGATACAGACATTGTACATAAATGATGTGAGTATCACATAGATACATACATTGTACATAAATGAAGTGAGTAACACATAGATACATGTATTGTACATAAATGAAGTGAGTACCACATAGATACATATATTGTACATAAATGAAGTGAGTAACACATAGATACAGACATTGTACATAAATGATGTGAGTAACACATAGATACATGTATTGTACATACATGATGTGAGTATCACATAGATACATGTATTGTACATAAATGATGTGAGTATCACATAGATACAGACATTGTACATAAATGATGTGAGTAACACATAGATATATGTATATGTATATAAATGATGTGAGTAACACATAGATACATGTATTGTACATAAATGATGTGAGTAACACATAGATACAGACATTGTACATAAATGATGTGAGTAACACATAGATATAGACATTGTACATAAATGATGTGAGTAACACATAGATACATGTATTGTACATAAATGATGTGAGTAACACATAGATACAGACATTGTACATAAATGATGTGAGTAACACATAGATACATGTATTGTACATACATGATGTGAGTATCACATAGATACATGTATTGTACATAAATGATGTGAGTATCACATAGATACAGACATTGTACATAAATGAAGTGAATAACACATAGATATAGACATTGTACATACATGATGTGAGTAACACATAGATATATGTATATGTATATAAATGATGTGAGTAACACATAGATACAGACATTGTACATAAATGAAGTGAGTAACACATAGATATATGTATATGTATATAAATGATGTGAGTAACACATAGATATATGTATATGTATATAAATGATGTGAGTAACACATAGATATATATATATGTACATAAATGATGTGAGTATCACATAGATACAGACATTGTACATAAATGATGTGAGTATCACATAGATACATGTATTGTACATAAATGATGTGAGTAACACATAGATATATGTATTGTACATAAATGATGTGAATAACACATAGATACAGACATTGTACATAAACGAAGTGAGTAACACATAGATATATGTATATGTATATAAATGATGTGAGTAACACATAGATATATGTATATGTATATAAATGATGTGAGTAACACATAGCTACATATATAATTAGCAAACCTTGTCAAATCTGATCATTGACTCTTCATCCTAATGTTGGAAATTAACATGTAATTGTAAACATTGGACTGTTTGAGAATAGCCTGTGGTTTACCAGAGGATCACCTTCTCTGTGTAGTAGTAAGGGCTATATGCATATTAGCTCTAGCTCAGTGATAAGAGTACTTGACTAGAAATGCAGGAGTCGCAGGTTCAATTCCCAGTCCAAACATAAACTTTCTCATTTCCTATATTACATTTAGTGCTGTTGACCAACCCTGGACTTCAGGTGAAAATCCTGTCATGGGCAAAAGAATCTGGGTTGTGTGCCTTGGACGGTGAAGACAATTTAAGAGGGAGTAAAAAGTAGTAGTTAAGACTACATGGACCATAGATATCAGCCTGTATAGTTAGTGGTTAGGGCACCTGACTAGTAATGCAAGGATCCTGGGTCCTGTATGTGACACTGCAGTAACTACACTGTCCTGTATGTGACATTACAGTAATTACACTGTCTTCTATGTGACATTGCAGTAATTACACTGCCCTGTATGTGATATTGTAGTTATTCCATTGTTCTCTATGTAACATTGCAGTAATTACACTGTCCTGTATGTGACATTGTAGTATTTACACTGTCCTCTATGTGACATTACAGTAATTACACTGTCCCGTATGTGACATTGCAGTAATTACACTGTCCCGTATGTGACATTGTAGTAATGACACTGTCCTGTGACATTGCAGTAATTACACTGTCCTGTATGTGACATTGCAGTAATAACACTGTCCTGTATGTGACATTGCAGTAATGACACTGTCCTGTATGTGACATTGCAGTAATTACACTGTCCTGTATGTGGCATTGCAGTAATGACACTGTCCTGTATGTGACATTGCAGTAATTACACTGTCCTGTATGTGGCATTGCAGTAATTACACTGTCCTGTATGTGACATTGCAGTAATGACACTGTCCTGTATGTGACATAGCAGTAATTACACTGTCCTGTATGTGGCATTGCAGTAATTACACTGTCCTGTATGTGACATTGCAGTAATGACACTGTCCTGTATGTGACATTGCAGTAATTACACTGTCCTGTATGTGGCATTGCAGTAATTACACTGTCCTGTATGTGACATTGCAGTAATTACACTGTCCTGTATGTGACATTGTAGTATTTACACTGTCCTGTATGTGACATTGCAGTAATTACACTGTCCTGTATGTGGCATTGCAGTAATGACACTGTCCTGTATGTGACATTGCAGTAATTACACTGTCCTGTATGTGACATTGCAGTAATTACACTGTCCTGTATGTGACATTGCAGTAATTACACTGTCCTGTATGTGACATTGCAGTAATTACACTGTCCTGTATGTGACATTGTAGTATTTACACTGTCCTGTATGTGACATTGCAGTAATTACACTGTCCTGTATGTGACATTACAGTAATTACAGTCCTGTATGTGACATTGCAGTAATTACACTGTCCTGTATGTGACATTGCAGTAATTACACTGTCCTGTATGTGACATTGCAGTAATTACACTGTCCTGTATGTGACATTGCAGTAATTACACTGTCCTGTATGTGACATTACAGTAATTACACTGTCCTGTATGTGACATTGCAGTAATTACACTGTCCTGTATGTGACATTGCAGTAATTACACTGTCCTGTATGTGACATTGCAGTAATGACACTGTCCTGTATGTGACATTGCAGTAATTACACTGTCGTGTATGTGACATTGCAGTAATTACACTGTAGTGTATGTGACATTGCAGTAATTACACTGTCCTGTATGTGACATTGCAGTAATTACACTGTCCTGTATGTGACATTGCAGTAATTACACTGTCCTGTATGTGACATTGCAGTAATTACACTGTCCTGTATGTGACATTGCAGTAATTACACTGTCCTGTATGTGACATTGCAGTAATTACACTGTCCTGTATGTGACATTGCAGTAACTACACTGTCCTGTTTGTGACATTGGAGTAATTACACTGTCCTGTATGTGACATTACAGTAATTACACTGTCCTGTATGTGACATTGCAGTAACTACACTGCCCTGTGTGACATTGTAGTAACTACAATGCCCTGTATGTGACATTGCAGTGATGACACTGTCAATGTTAAGAGTATTCTAACCCATAGAGACTGCGTGGTGGAGATATTTTAGCCTACTCTAGAGACTGAAGCTTTGGTGAGGATATCTTAGAAACTCTCACAGTTATAAGGGTAATTTAACTTAGAAACTCTCATAGTTATAGTTATAAGGGTAATTCAATTTGAAACTAAAGCCTGAAACAGTGGTAGGTATCCTTTCTAGAGAAATCAGCAGCAATGGAAATACTCAAGCAGTGATGGGAATATTTTAACTTCAGAGACTTTAGCAATGATGAGAATATTTAAACTTTTAAACGAGGCTGAAACAGTGATGAGAATATTGATTGAGGCAGTGATGAGATTTTAATTAGCCCAGAGACTGTAGCTGAATGATTAAATCCAATTAAGGGGGCATTGTAGATTCAGACATTACACCATTTAACTCGTCTTCGCTAGCCAAGGGTGACTTTCCAGCGTTTCTCTTTTCACCATGGAGCATCACCTTTCCATTGCGAAGATGCATTAAACTTGGAAACAGGCAGATGGAAACTATTCGCTATGATGTCAATCAAAGTGCCCACTGTCAAGTACTACACCATACAGCTTCCTCCATAATTAAAAGGCCCTGTCCTTTATGATTGATAATTTCTCTGATCTGCCATAGAGTTTACTTGAGCAATTTCCGTTAGGAACATTTTCAAAATTGGTGTCCATGACATTGTCTACTTCATGCAGGTTAGAATTTCCTCATCATTTGCATTCTGTGGGTGAACACTACTTGACATTTTAATTAATCCCATTTTACATAAATCAAATTCCTGATGGTTACATTCCCTCAATATTTTTACAGATGCCATTCTAAATTAATATTCATCAAGGCATTAGAGAATACATTCTCCATTTATGAAGGAATCTTGTAGTATGTATGTGCCAAGGCCACTGTTATCAAGGCCAGCTGTGATTACCTAATTCAGTTTACAAATGTGCACATTTAATAAACCCTCTGCACTGTGTCACTGACTAACCACTCTACAGTTCATGAAAATTTGCTCCTAACAATTTTTACCACCATACTAACTTTGAAGCTACAATCTTGACATAGATCACCACACACTAAAAAATCATGTGACATCACAAAGAAGGACATAATTTGTGTCTGTGATTTATATATTTATTGAATACATAAACATGATCATAGCTGCTATATCAGCAGTCATGAACCAGATACACTTCTTAAATGTCACATAATCAGCTACCCCTCACAATAAAATCTCAACATGTTTCACATGAAGTTTGATGAAAAGAGGCCTATTCTTTGCTGTTCTGTCCAGACTTCCATCACCCATTTGAGTCTTATTCATAGTCATTTTTACCATCATTATTCTCTGAATAAATACGATTTACATCATGGAAGATAATTGTTGTCTATGCACCACAATACAATACAATATATTCTTTTTAATAAAATTTGGAGACAAATTAACAATATCTCAATGCATAAATTGTCTTATCGATAAAATTTCTATTATATTCGAGGTACAATTTCATTAATAAATTAATCAATGACATTTAAACATATACATCAAATAATTGCTGTTTCTTCCAAAATCAGAATTACACAAAAATGATACATGTACATAAATTCAACAAATAAAAATAGAGGACATTAAAATATTTATCTCGTTCACATAGCTTTCATTTCTCCTCACCCCCACCCCCCCTTCACTCGACTCACACACACACACACACACACTTCTACAGACATAATCACCATTCACTTCTTCTCTCCCCCACTACCACACAGATTGATGATGTCTAGTGATAACAGAAATTCACTGACTATGGTGATCTGATCCACTGCAATTGTCCAGTACTGACCAGGCTTGCTATACGTTTAAACTAACAATAAATAAACGTCTATATGGTACAGATCAACGGCTTGATTCCCTTCACATCACAAAGAGGTAGAATTCATAAGAGGTGCATTAATAATAACTTCAACACAAAAATACATTTGATTTCCTGAATGAAATACATCCAAAAAGCTTCAAGCAAATCAATCTGGTAGCAAAATAAAAATCCAATGGTGCAGCAAAGCAAAATAACAGAATACTAATAAAGGAATAACTAAAAAAGAAAAGAATTTCTCTACCATCCTTTATACTGAATGAGGTTTGTCCTGAAGCACCATAAATTTCCTCAAATATCCAGTGACCACAAGTCCTAAATTTATGGTTTTATGTTTAAAATAAAATCGGTGAGGTATAAATTTTCTTCTTTAAATTTTGGCAGTGAAGAAGAGAAAGCCTTTCCAAACCCAAGCTCTCTTTGCTGTCACCGGCAAGAACAAGTTTGTGCGCTGTGAATTCCCGAACCTTCAACTTAGCTGAGATCATGATGTACTATTCACTTAATGCAGAAACAAATAAGAAAAAATGCAATATACAATCTTGTACTATCTCACAATTAAATGACATGACCTAGTATTCTTGAATTTTAATAATGATATTCATTCTCAGTCCATTTTATGGTGCCAGTTAAAAAGAAAAAAACTGTGTTAGACTAGGGGGTAAATGCTTAAAATCATCACTGTGATAGTTAGTTTTAAGCAATATCATCTTTTAGTCCTGGCAATTCAGTGCAAGACTGGAAGGAATTCAAAACACCATGGTGCTTAGTCTGAGTACAGTTTAATGATCCGATTGGCCTCTCTCATCCCAGACAACAGTGCTCCGTGTGTAGTGGAATAGTGACACTCATGGGTCGCTTCCCCTCCAAACAATACTTGAGGCTGCAAAAGAAATGAATCCAAGATCAAGATATTTTTGATAAATCAACAGTCTGTTTACATACCACACTAAAACTAACGAGAAAGTTCTGTCACTTTAACCATGTGGTCTGTACTATTTGTTGGTAAAAAATAAAAAAAGAAAAAGAAAAGAAGGTCAAATAGCAATAAAATAAATTGACATGTTTGTCCATGACATTTTTATGAGTTGGATGACACTCCCAGTGGGGTAGAAGATATATTGACAATTGGTAGATATAAAATCAAATGTTAGTCAATATCAAACCTCCTCAATACATAAGTCTCAGTGCTAATTTTAGACTCTCTCCATAATGAGTACTTCAATAACTATGTTTATTTGATCTCTCTGTATACACTTACTATGAGAACATGCATATCAATTAGACAGATTCAGGGTCAAGATGCAATTTAACTGTTTAAATTCTAGTCAAGTACTATATGTGCATTTCCATATCTTTATTGTATGCCTACGTGCAGACATACACACATTCTTTCTCCTGTGCTCTTTACAACATGTTGCTGTGTCTAGCAAAAACTAAATAACTCCATAAATTCCTGTCAATTTCCACCACCCACCCCATTAGATATTCTGACATAATTTTCTCTCTGTAGTCCTTGGTTCACCAATGCCTTAATTATTGTGTCATGCTGGGCTCTATTTGATGAAGCTGTAACCCCCACCCCCTCTCATATCATTAGACATTTTGAAATACCTTTTCGGTCTCAGTGTCGGTCAGTGGTTCAGCCAGGAGGTCTATGTCGGTCATGCTGGCCCCCACTTTGATGAAGCTGTAGGACCCTCTAGTGTTGTTGTTGTTTCCCCACCTTGTCCTGCAAAGAAAAAATTACAAACATTACTAAACAAACATCAGTATGAAGACTATCATCAAATAGATAGATTGCAGTGTGTATGTGTTCTAAGATTGTTAAAAAAAACATCTAACAATTTATTTCTATGTTAAAATGACTTGCATTGTACAGTAGCTTACTGTGGCATGCTATTGAAAGTTGACAAGAGTAGTATGTAGTTCTTGTTTACTTAATAAGAGAGTTTTTATTACATATTCTACAATATACTGATGGACTTTAACACATGTTATTTTAATTAATTCATTGAAAATATTACATATAAAACCTTTATTGCAAAATTTACCCAACATACATATTACGGATTTTTAAAACCCATCTCTCAATTTATCTATGTTCATTGTTTGAGCGTTGTGAGTAGCATCGCACGAAATTTTCAGGGATTTTTTTCCATACACGTGGAAAGGTTATTAATAGAGGAGTTTTTTGTGATAAAACAACTTTGTTGGTGAAAGGATAGACACCACTAACAGAAAAAGTTCAAAACCAAGACTATGCCGTGCTTAAGCAATGAAATGCACAATCAGGCACTGGGTATGCTGCAAGCTGGCGTTAGTCAGCGCGAGGTTGCAAGGCGTTTTAATGTCCATCCTTGTATAGTGTACCCGGTTGTTGACGTGATTCCATCAGACAGGATCCCTAAACGATCGCCCAAGGCCTGGTCAACCGTTTGTGACAATGCCACGGCAACAAGCATTCATACAGCAACTTCATCTGCGCAGTAGGTTTACGGCCGCTGCGACCAGAAATCATTGGACGGCATGGAAGACATATTCATCCTAGAACCGTTTCCAGAATTTTGAAGCGCCATGGGATCCGCTGCAGAAGACATTATAAGGTGCTACAGCTTAAACCGCATGACCGCCAGTACAGATTGCAATGGGCAAGGCAGCATCTGACTCAACATCAAAATCAGTCACATGTTGTGTTCTCAGATGAGTCCAGATTTAACATTAGCAACACAGACAGCAGATGTCGAGTTTACCGTTATTTACATGAACATCTTGCAGACAATTTTGTCCTTGAGCGTGACAGGTTTGAGGGGGAGGCGTCATAATCTGGGGTGCGATTAACCACAATTTTCGATCACAACTGGTCATTTTAAATGGAATTTTTACTGCTAGGAGGTATGTGGACGAAATTCTGCAGCCTGTTTTAGCACCATTAATGCAGCAGCATAGGCAAGGAAATGGGTTAATTTTCCAACAGGACTATGCGCTCACACATACGGCAAGATTGACACAAAACCTTTTTTCAAACGAATGCCATTGACGTCCTTGATTGGCCTGCTATGTCCCCAGACTTGAATCCTGCATTTGCAGGACGAGCTGGGGAGACATGTGCGCAGCCACTAGCCTCAGCCTTTGCAAGAATTGGGGAGAGCCTTGTTGGAGGAATGGCAGAATATTCCTCAGAGGACCATCTGAAGTGTTTGTCAATCAATGTCACGTCACCTTCACACCGTCATCACTGCTAATGGAGGTCATACCCGATATTAGTGAACAAAACCACATTTTTGACGCACCCCTCATTGACATTTATTTCAACTGTAGCCTCTTTGTGAATAAAATGATGTTTAAAATCAAAGAATAGTGTTCAGTTAACATGATTTATAATATACCACTATGAATTTGTCTATTAGATGTATGAACAAATTTATAATATATAAAATTATCAGGCATTGTGTTTTAAAGTCCATCAGTATATTTGTAAGCATCACGCATTTTCAAGTAAAATTGATTAGGAAGTTCTGTTCTGCACCACAGTATCAACTTTACATGGATGTACATATAAGTATGTTATACAGTTCAAGGAACTTTATGATAAGGTTTCTACTTGAAGTTTTAAATGAAATTCTCTCCAGAAAATTGAGAAATAATATTCACCACTCCTCAATCTAAATACACACATTTTGATCAAACTAAAAACAAAGATACGATATTAAAAACCCTGTCAGTTTATGATGGCAGTTCTTGCAATTTACAAAAGACTAAGAAGAAAATGACGAAAGTTCAAGGGATGGTTAAGGTCAATGGACTGGGATAATTGAATACCCTCACCAGAATGTAACTGCATGACAATATCTTTGATAATATTCAGAAATGTGTTAAATACAAGAACACAGTAATATAAATATGGAAACGGGGTGGGTGGGTGGTTAAAAGAAATTAAACAGCTTGAAATAACCTTGTGTAGGTGATTAACAAATAACATTACTGCTACCTTATAAATGAATTACACTAATAATTACAGGTAGTTAATAGGTGTAACAATCAGCTTAGTGCCCTAGTTCTTAGACTCAGGTAACCTGCAGACATTGATATTTGTAAATCTGCCAAGGCTTTGTCTAGGCCCTGCCAACCAATGATCTATAAACCCAAATAAACATGGCCAGAACCCTGGTCACTGGAGGTATTGATTATTTAGCCAACAGTTGTGTATTCAGCTCAGACATTCCCTGGACTACAGGTGTGGAACCGTTGACCTACATTTTCTTGTCTGAATATTTATGATCTAGTTGCAATGCTGTCTATTTACCTACCGTTACCTACAACAAAAATACAAATCATCATAGATTCAAATTTACTTCTGATGCAAAAATATCACGGCATTCAATGCTGCCCATGACTGGCATGTAAAGTTTTTGGTTCTCCCTATTAACAGGCATTAACAGACGTGGAGAGCTTATTTGATATAATGTTACTTATTTTCCAACTGCAAAGAATCAAAGTCTATACATCTTGAATACAGATGGAAAGCATGCAGCAATTAAGTATTCGCCTATCTGTCTTTATGAAGGTGACTCCTTGACTACATGCATGAACATAATAGGCAGTGGAATGCACTGGGAAACTGTGCTCTGGGATACAATATTAGAGGAATGATACAGCAGAACCTGGCAACCTGCTAATCAACAACTAATAAACATTGGTATTGATTGGTTAGATCCTTCATTTTCTGCTTTGAAGATGAACATTTATGAACATTAGACCTCATCCCTTACTTAAACCTCAAACAGCTGACCAGTCATCTGTTCCTCAGTACTGACAACAGAAAACCATGGACAGTGGAAGATTGATAAGGTCAACAATGTACCTGGGGGCCAAGGGAAATGTGTTACATTTTTCATAATTCTCACTGAACAACCTAAAGGTGGAATGGTAATAAACATAGTGGCAAAAATATGATTCATGAGAAAATTATCCATTTCACTGCCTTAGCACAATTCTTTTGTCCCTAAGTTGGCCTTGAAAACCCAGACAAACTTCAATTAGAGCAATTTCTGTCAATTTTCCCTGCACAATACACATGTTGAGATGTGGAAAGTGCCCTTGTTTCACCAGTCTGCTGGTGTAACTAGGCCTCAGTGACTAACCAATCAAACAGCAGTGCACTAAATCAGCGTAACTGTAGAGATGTGCTACTGATGGAGTACTTGGGGTATGGATTCTAAGGAGAGTCTTTCACCTATATGTTATCTCCTCACTAGACCTAAGTCAGTCTCCTTTCGATAAATCACCCCAGCAGAAGGGAAGGCAATGACTTTTCCAATACAAAAATCAATTTTACCAATCTCTTCCAAAATAACACCTTTTTTTCGCTGCTTTCTTCATCGAGTAACCATGCATGATATACAAAATTGCTGAAGCATAAAACAAATGCAACCTGCAGATCCTCCACCGCACTCCAACAATGGCTACCATGCTATTCTCTGTCACCTTGAATTAATCCCCTAGTCCTTTCCTAATTATTGATCTAGGAGGGTTAAAAGGTCCTTGTTCGCTCGACATCTGACCTCACATTCACACCATAGCAGTACACAAGCATGTAACCAGGCCTCAAGCCCCTGTAAACATGCTTTTATGCTGCAGGTTTGATCACAGGGTTGTCTAAATATACACTGAGTTTATTTTAGTGTTTCTGTTCTGGTTTTAGTATGAGTGAAATACAAACCATGTTGAAAGACTCATCGTTCTGTGACAGGTTTTATCTAACAACTTTGGGGAATGGGAGGAGAGAGAGGGGAGGAGGGGCTAACTAATTAAAATGTCAATTTCAAAGCTTTGGGTTGCCATCCTTTACGAAAAATATTGGCTACATAGTTCCTCATGTGCAGATGGACTATTATAATCTTGCTCCATGCCAACTTTCATCCACTTGGTGGTGTCATTAATTTCTAGGTTTCTGACCTTTTGACCCATAATAAAACCTTCAAAAAAACTAAATGAAGAAGCTATATAACCATTTAGGGGACACTGTACCTATGACTGATCATGCTATATTTATGAGATCAATGTCTGTATATAAAGTTGCTTCTTTATTATTGACACATTATACTTCTGTACTATCAGGACATAATTCTGTCAGGGAGGTCAATATATTGAATGCAAACAACACTTGTTAAACAATATTACTACAATTGATTTTCAAGGACAATCATTAAAGTATGGCAATCTGTTACATTTACAAACTATATAAAAAGACAGTATGCAGAAAATGCACTTCAGGCTCTATCAATAAATTTTTTTTTTAATTGTCACACCTTGCCATCCCCCCCCCCCCCCCCCCAGCACCCAAAACAAAAAACCTATATATGACATGTCTTATTTTCATATTGTACAATACATTGTACCATTTTTGACAGTTTTATTAGCAATCTCCTGTGATGAATTGGCTTTCAAAGCTGGCATGACAACATTAAACTAAAAGATGTACATACATGGCGAAAATAGGGATCACAAATAAGCAAATATAATTTAGAATGTCACTGTTAGAAAAGGTGTTTGCAACATTTAATATTTAAGAAATGTCTTTCCGTTTTTGAAAGTAAATGAGATAATAACCCTCAAGCCTCTACACACCACATATTGAATGTCAGCACTCCATGAAACATGCTGGTTTTAGGTATATTATCTCATATATTTTAATGAAATAATCCTCAGATATTCACATTATATTAAATTGTTTTAATTGCATTCTAATAATGTTGGTTAGCCTACAGTAGATTAGGTAAAATGTATCCATAAGCAGTGAATAGCCTTAATTTCAAAAGTTGAAAGTTCCTGAGATATAACTCTCAGTTTAAATTTGTAAGAACGTCGAGGAAAAAACAGACTTGAATAATGTAAATATATATATTCACAAATAGTCAACATTCATAAAAATTGTAGCTGTGAGAAAGGGGTGCTAGCAAATCTAGTATACATGTATGTTTTATTTAATTATGCAAATAACTGGTTTATAACATATTTCCTTTCATAGATGCTTCCTACATAACTTAGATTTTACAGTTTGAGTAGATGCTCACTATATAACTAAGACTTTACAGATTGAGTAGATGCTCACTACATAACTTAGATTTTACAGACTGAGTAGATGCTCACTATATAACAGACTTTACAGATAGTAATGGTACCTGATGATTTTCTTGGGAGTGGGAATGTCATCCTTCTGAAGAAATTTTTTGAGGACCTCCACCAAGTCTTCTGCAATCTGGTCCTCTGTCAGAGATTCCATGTATAGAGCCTCCTTACCACTCAGCCAGCCTGCAATATTTATAAACAAGTTTTAAACAGGGCCTCCTTCTCACATTGTTAATCAACCTACAACATTGTTTTAAATAGTCTTAAACTTTGCCTCTTTTTCACTAATTCACCCTAGTCAAGACAGCCTAGAATGTACAGAAAAGTTGTCCACACTTCACTACACTTTACACCTACATGTAACAATTACCATAAAAACATAAACCACAGTGCAGTGCACTATGATGGTTGACACCAGGTTTAAAGAATTCAAAAACACCAGAAGCAAACTCTCTCAATCAATTTAACATGTTCAAGAGAAGAATTCTATCCAAAAAATATATGAAACCAACTCAATATATTTCATATAATAAGAGTGAAATAAATATAATCAACACTAAATTATGAACAATGTAACCTCATATTTTTTTTTTACCCAATTGTAACCAGCTGTTATTTGTTTCTAACATTTTGCTTCTTACTAAAGTTTAAAATCCCTGGAAGTGTAAAGTCATCTATTCATATCATACAATATGTATCAGTGATTTATTGATAATAGATCAAAGTATCGTTAAAATGTTCATATTGTTTCAAAAGTATTGGCATGGTATCATATCGTCTAGTCTTGAACAGTATCCAACCCTAAGAGTAAGCAAACATTAAGTGGCAGAACCTTCTTCCTGTAAGATTTATTAAATATGAATAGCATTTTCATGGATTTTACATTTAAGACAAATTTATGAAAACATTCATAAGAAACAAACTTACACTTGAGACAGTGTGAGCTAGAAAGTGACCATTCAATAAAACCCTTCAATAATCAACAATGTTAAGCAAATACAGATACCTCACTGACCGAAGCTCAACAGCAACTAAAGCTCAGTAACAAGGCACTTCCATCACATTATTTATATGTCGTTAGGGCAATTATTTTTTGCTACACTTCATAACGCAAAAGAATTTTATTACACAAAACCTCCTTCCCACTGATTCATCCTAGACAGCCAGCCTAGAATGTAGAAATCTATAAGGCTGTCATACACATTAATCCAGTTAACATTTCATGTTGGGGATATATAAACATTTACAATATGTCTAAACATATAAACAGTGTATTGTATATATGGCACAAATCTTGCAGTACTTAAATCACACATTTAGGTCTCAATAAAATATATGAACTGAATAAACTTACAAATTAATTCTCGTCAACGGGAAATAATGAATTTAAATAAAGCTTGACTTGGGAGGTCAAACTCTTTGTTTTCTTCATACTGCAGTTGATTGATTTTATTTCATATTTGGGGAAGATTTAAGAAAAACATAACTCCAACTTTCTAAGTGAAAATAGAGGATCTTGAATGAGTGCTTATGGCATATGAAATTTGTGAAATGAGTTGCCAGATTTAATATTTCACAAGTCTTGACGTGGGAAATATTTAAATCTGGTTACGAATTTCATATGCCATAAACACGAGTGTAAGATTCTATTTATCTCACAACTTTCAATAAACACATATTCTAATTACTTTGCATTTCACGTTTCTGTATAAGGAAGTGATTTTCAGCCTCTTTGCATCATCTGAAAATGTCCTTGAGCGGAAGAATTAAGATTTAATGATAAACATGTCAAAGTGATAGCTAAATTGAAATTTCAATCTTTGGATTTTAATTGTTAGCTATGTCATTATGTAACAACAACAAATGAAACAGGAATGAATATGATAGGCCTCAAGAACATTTGTAGTAAAAGTTTTGTATCTATGTCAGCACGTACTGACCTCACATGACTCTACATAATTTGCATTTTTATTAACCTGTGCTATGAGTTCATATCGTTTTTCCAAACCTGCATTACGAACCCGAAAACAGTATTGTTATGTGATAAAGTGATTTATTAATGATAAGAATCTTTAACCAATTGTTCATCATAAATGCATTATTTTTTTATGATAAAATGCATGTAACTACTACATATGTAATACTTGAGCTGGTAACAATTGACTGTGCAGAATACAGACGATAAAGGAGTTAAGGGACTCTGAATATATTTTCCCGGCATATAGTACGTTGGGACAGGCATTATTACTCCACTTTTCAGATAAAATTTGACATGCAATCTGGATTTGTTTCACCCTGTCTTATATATCCGGTTGTTATTCAGGCACTGTTGACAGTCGAGAAACTGTCCACAGAACAACTATTTCACTTTTGAATGTTTTTTGTGTTGCTTGTTTTCATTTTTTTTTCATTGAAAGAATATCTTATAAAATATTGGGAATATTAATAAAATTTTGTTTAAATTATAACATTTTGTTTACTATGCTTCATTCAAACGTTTCCAAAATTTCGTAAATGTGACAGCCTTAGAAGTCCTACACAATTCCACCGATTCACCTTCTAAAGACAGCCAGACTAGTACATAGAATTCCACTGATTCACCTTCTAAAGACAGCCAGACTAGTACATAGAATTCCACAGATTCACCTTCTAAAGACAGCCAGACTAGTACATAGAATTCCACCGATTCACCTTCTAAAGACAGCCAGATTAGTACATAGAATTCCACCCATTCACCTTCTAAAGACAGCCAGACTAGTACATAGAATTCCACCCATTCACCTTCTAAAGACAGCCAGACTAGTACATAGAATTCCACCGATTCACCTTCTAAAGACAGCCAGACTAGTACATAGAATTCCACCGATTCACCTTCTAAAGACAGCCAGACTAGTACATAGAATTCCACAGATTCACCTTCTAAAGACAGCCAGACTAGTACATAGAATTCCACTGATTCACCTTCTAAAGACAGCCAGACTAGTACATAGAATTCCACCGATTCACCTTCTAAAGACAGCCAGACTAGTACATAGAATTCCACTGATTCACCTTCTAAAGACAGCCAGACTAGTACATAGAATTCCACTGATTCACCTTCTAAAGACAGCCAGACTAGTACATAAAATTCCACTGATTCACCTACTCAGCCAGCCTACATGTAGAATATAAGATGTCCTTCCCACTGATTCACCCCATCACTTTGTTTCACAAACCATATTGGACAAAAAAAGTTAGGGATCGTGGACATTTTGATTTGGTAAAGTTTTGGGGAATTTTTTTTTTTAGAGAAATATCACATATATATGGATTGAGAAAACATTTTGTGATTTGAATCCTGTTCACTGTATGCTTCTTCACAATTTGCACGTGTCCGATAGCAGCACGATATAAATGTGGTACACTTTGGGTAGCTGTGTAAGGCAGACAATCAGTCAGCAGACACCATTACATTATTAATACAGTGAACAGCAATTGAATGTGACTTAAGTAAAGGTATGCCACCACAAAGACATCATTTACAGGCAAATGAGTGCAATCAAACAATCAGAAAGCTTCAGGCAGGGCAAAGCCAGCGAGATGTTCCAATTGGATCTAGTTTGGTGTGTCCTGCAGTGTCATCTCTAGACTGTGGACACAATCTCAGGGGACTGGCACAGTCAATGTGAGGCCTAGGAGTGGCTGACCCCATGCCATAATGCAACACCAAGACCAATACATCGTAATGCTGGCCTGGAGACAGCGTTTTCAACCTACTCCAAGACTGACTCATCAGTTTAATGTTGCCACAGGCCTGCACATTATGTATCAAACTTTGAGAAACAGACTTCATGCTACTAATCTCAGGGCTTACAGGCCAGTAATGTGTCCCAGACTTCTTCCTCATCATCAACAAGCATGCTTGGAATTCGCATGTCAACATGTGAATTGGCATAGATAACGGTGAGAGCCAGGACTCTTCACAGATGAGTCCTGATTCTGTCTGGACTTCCACAATGGTTATAGGCATGTGCGGAGAGAGGCCACACAGAGATACAGTCAGGCATTGGTGGCTGAACACAATCAGCTTGGGAATGGCTCTGTGATGATTTGGTGTGGAATCTCTTTGGTGGGTCGCACTGACACTGTAGCCATCAGGAACGGCACACTGACTGCTCTCCAATACAGGGATGAAATTTTCACCCAGACATCAGGTTGTTTGCAGGTGCAATCAGGACAAATTTTATTCTGATGAAAGATAATGCCCATCCCCATCATGCTCATGTGGTCCAGGAGTATCTGCAGAGGGAAACTATCAAGTGTATGGAGTGGCCTGCTGTCTCACCGGGCCTGAATCCCATCAAGCATGTGTGGGATCAACTTCAGCATCATCTTTCACAGCATCCAAACCAACCACAGACTTTGGACAACCTTGAAAATGCGCTGAGAGAGGAATAGAACAACCTCCCACAACACAACATTGTGAATCTCACGAGTATGCAGTGCTGGTTAGGCTGTTCTGAAAGCAAACGGAGGTTGCACCAAGTATTGATGAAACTCAGAATCAACTTTGAACTTGTTCTGTAAAGTTCAAGTTGTCTTTCTTGCCAGATTTCTTCACGTCATTCAGTGACATGTTGTTTTGTTCACTATGATCCCTCCCCCCTTCCAGAAAAAAAAAATAAATACATGAAATCAAGATTTCTTATTAAACAGTGATGAAAAATGATGTCAGTGTTTGTGTTTCATATATTTTGCCATGTATGTACAAAGGTTTAGTTTTAATCAATGAAATAGTCCATGATCCCTAATTTCTTTTATCCAGTATATTAAGATGCATATGGACTTCTCTCTCTCTCTCTCTTTACTTACAAGGAAGTATATTTCTGTTATATAGAAAGATTTAGATAACATGTATTCATTGTTTTGTATACCTCTCTTCTTGGTATTCTTCTTTCAGACTGAAAATAATATTGGGGTGGGGTGCTTAATACTCTGTGTTCTATCAGATTTAAACTATCAAAAAGTCTCTCCAACATAAATACGAAATACTGCTCTGCTGCATTAGGAGACTTTCATTTCAAGAGATAAATCATGCTATAAAAAGACTTTTACCTATCTCCCTTACAATTTGCATCAATTCTTATAATGAATTGGATTCACTGAAAGATACTATTTGAATTTTAAGCACCTCAAAGAATATGCTGATGTAACATGCAGAAAGTTTCCATTCTTATTATCTACATTTCTTCTGAACTTGTTCAAATCTCCCTCTAAATGCTGATAAATTCCATGATCAAATTTCACCATCATGAACATAAAACCTTATATACCCATAATCTAGAAGTACCTGATGAGCTTATTCTTCTATTACGGAATACAAATACATATATCTAATTCAACCTTTAGGAGACCCAACCTTAAATAAAGGATCTTGAATGAGTGCTTATGTCATATGAAATTCTTTAAATAATTTATGAAATGATTTGCCAGATTTAATATTTTCCATGCCTTGGCGTGGGAAATATTTAAATCTGGTAACAAATTTCATAAATATCATATGACATAAGCACGAGTGTAAGATTCTATTTATCTCACAACTTTCAATAAACAAATATTTTAGTTACTTTCCATTTCACGTTTCTGTATAAGGAAGTGATTTTCAGCCTCTTTGCATCATCTGAAAATGTCCTTGAGCGGAAGAAATAAGATCTAATGATAAACATGTCAAAGTGATAGCTAAATTGAAATTCCACTATGAAGATATTAATTGTTAGCTATGTTATTATATAACAGCAACAAATGAAACATGAATAAATATGATAGGCTTCAAGAACATTTGTAGTACTGTAACATTTTTGTATCTATGTCAGCACTTGCTGACCTCACATGACCCTACATAATTTGCATTGTTATTAAACCTGAGCTATGAGTTCATATCGTTTTTCCAAACCTGGGTTCTGAACCCGGAAACAGTTCTGTTGTGTGATAAATGTAGCTATCAGCAACTGTCCCAACAACAAAACCCTGTCATGTACACGTTAACATGGTTAACTTCAATGCTTAATACACATACTTCAACTCAGTGAACATATTTTTTCAACTGATGGAATCATCAAACAATACAATTTATATCTGTATGTTCTATCTATGCTCCTCAGTGGGCCTAAATTGGCTGAATAAAGTATTCTATTTTATCTGTAGCCAGAGCATTTTGAATGGTTTGTGTTGGTGAAATAGATGTCAACAAACTGTTGAGAGTTCATTCATGTACATGCCTACATGCTATCAGGAATGTGTATTGATTCTATGTATCAGGTGTTCCTTGGGATTGGTACAGTATCTGTGATCATTTAGTGCACATTTCACATAAAAGTATATAGCTTTAAATATTCTTTTAATAGAGCCATTCAAATAAATTGTTATATGTTCAATGATAGTGACTGTGACCATGCTGTGTTAGACATGACAGGAAGTCATGGAGTAGGTTGGTGATGATAGTTATGGTCTGTACCTATGGCTAGCAGGCATAGGTCAAATATAATTACTACATTTTCTTTAAATGTGTGGAAGTCATTTCTTTATAAACTTTCTAAATTTAGCATGATTAATTAATCTAATGTCTTCCGTGAAGCTTGTTTTTTAAACAGAAAAATTTATTTCCAGTGATTCACAGAAAACACAGAGACAATTTCCTACAATTCTAAGGTCACTGGGTTTAATTTTACAGATCACAAAGCACATTCAGTTCAAAACTTGACCCTACAACCGCAGTGTTATGGAAAAGTTTTGTTTTCTTTAATGACAGACACTAACTTCATTTGGGTTGGAAAAAACAAAAAAATTTCTTAGTCAAAATATAAGGTTCAAATGAAAAGAAAAAATATGGTATTTAAGTTGCTAAGAAAGTCATTATTCAGGAGAAGGTAAGTTTTGAGGCCTTCAATTCAAGCGATAGTAGACCAAGGCACACCTGACAGACATCTCAACTCTGCAACAGACAATGCTTGCATGAGACTCCTTGGAAATTCCAGCAAAGAAAATGACTGGACCCATATAAATTCTGCCATGGGCTACCCCCTCAGTATACCTCCAGGGTCTAAGCAGTGAGAATCATCTTACGTCTTAACAAATATATTTATGTAAATACATTAATTAGTGTACATTTGGGATATAATACATTAGTGTACACTCAGAGGTCCCTAATTGCCAGTAACCATATTATCTATGGGTTGATTCTTTTTTTTAATCTATTTTTTTTTTTATCTAGATCTACAAGTACATGAATATATTTTTTATGGGTTTTTTTTAAGGGGGGGGGGGGGGGGTAAAGATCACAAAAAAAATATAACAAAATTTGACCATACTTTCCTCTTTTTTTTTCTTTTACCTGTTTACATCTGACAGCATCATGCACTTGATTAACTCATCTCTTCTTTTCTATTTTTACAAATTTAGCTTGAAGCTAAAGTAACAAAGTTCATATGGATTTGCAAGTCTCATTACAATAGAACAGATTTTACTTCAAGAAATCTAGCACAGATCTAGACTGTATGCATGCAAACAGACAACTGAAAAAGTTTGTGTAGTTTAAACAATGTCCTCAAGTCAGATGATATTTAATGTGACAGTCCTGTGTTATGGATAGCATTTCACAGGGTCATATTTTAGTTTTTGCGCCATTGATTTCAAATACTTAAATTAAATCTAATTACAAAGAATTTCACTATGAATGACTGAGTGCTAATCTTTAAAGTACTGAATCCACTCAAATTAAAGGAGTGTGTTGAGATCTGGCAGGACTTCCCTATCCCATCAAAGTTATCTTTTTTTGCTATATGGCATCAGTAAGTGGCACAGATATTTTCTCACTGTCTGCAAATTTTAAAATCATAATATATATATATATATATATATATATATATATATATATATATATATATATATATATTTGCCTGCTCTAGGGATTAAGAATTTTTAATGAATTTACATAAAAGGAATCTCACTATCTCAGACTTACATTCTAGAAATTAATACTGAGAGATCAGTGTGGCAGTGTTCACTTTCAAAATACCATTGTACATATATAAATTTCATCTCTGCTCCATTATCTGAAAAGGTTCAGTCACAAAGGCTACAGTGAGTTGACAAGTGAGCTCTGTAGACATGCAGGGAGAGCTGTGAATGATTTAGTCTGACTGTTCTCATTGCATTCTTCCTCTACTCTACATGCTAATTAATTTACATGCATACAAGGCTGTTAAATTATTCATAGAGAGCTATGTTACAAGACTGAAGAATCTCTCTTATACTTGGAAGACTTACCCACTAAAACTCCTTCATGTAAGACTTCAAAGGAATAAATTTTGCGGTACCATGTGTGCCTCAAATCATTGCATTTGATGTTCTCATCATCCCACAGCAATTCAATGCGGAACACATCAGGCTCAGTCACTGGTTTTTCAAATTTTATGATCACTTTGTCTACAATTCCAAAACCTAGGCGGTCTATAGCCCCTACTTTCTCTTCAGGTAATGGAGGATCGAACATACGGTCATATGCAGCCTTCAACACACCTAGTGATACTGTTACAATCACATGATTTGCATAGAACATTTCCCCATTCTCACATTCCACCATCACATTGTAATCTTTTTCATTACAATTCTTCCGGCTCCAGTGGACACACTTTACAGGATGATTGAGCAAAATGTTGTCTTTGGGAATTGAACTTTTAAGGATTTCTAGCACAGCCTCAAACCCGGGTGGTATAGAATAATGAACTCCTGGCAGCTCTTCATAACCACCAAACTCGCTGAGCGAGACATCTTCCAGTCTATCACAGCCAGATATACAACACTCAAGTAATTTTCTTTGATTAAACACCAACTCTCGTATATGACGGTCTCCATTGGTGTATCTCTCTAGTCTCTCAGAAAACTCCCGCTCAAGAAAGGCTCCAACACTGTCATTCTCTTCTTCTGTTGGGATGTTGCTCTGATAGAAATCTTCGGCTTGGATGATTAACTGTCCATAAACCAGATTTACAGCATTAATCACCTTCTCATTGACCTCTTTGCCCTCCTCTGTTACAAAACAATTGCGGTGTCGTAGACCTTTGTCCCCATGGCGAAGTTTGAGAAGGTTGTTGTCATCTGCAATTTTGAAGATGGGATTTCTCTCAATACCATGAATCCAATGGGCCCCAAGATCCACCTTTTCACCTTCGTCTAAAAAATAGCAAAGATCCTTCAACTAAATAATTCAATATTCATAAAGAATTTTGTGTCACTAGATGTGATAGTTGAGAGTAGAGCATCTTTGATAGCCAAAGGTTTTCAGTCCAAATCACTCCCCATAAACCCTTGGGCTAGCGAAAAGGAGAGAACAGGGACCGAGAGAAACAATGACTTCCTCTCATTTTTTCTTTTAATTTGTTTTCAAAATTAAAGTACCAATATAGACACATGTTCTACATATACTGTTAATAAAGTAGGACATATTTGTCATCTGTGTATCACAAATGTCTAGGACAATAAATGAGTAATTGCCTAGCATCTGACAGATCTTGACACATTACAACTCATTAATGACCCAAATATACACATACAGGTATGATCATAGTCATCCTTAGTGTGAATTTCAGCCTCAAGGATTCTCTTTCCCTCCTCCTCTCTTTCTAAACATCAAAAAGTGGACATGTTTTATGAAATAACTCAAATGAATAACAAAACTGTTAGAGATACAGCCAGTTCACACTAGGTTAATTTAACCAGATCAACCTGTGTTTACTTAACCCACATTCACATAGTGCAATTCTCAACTTAACTAACTCAAGTGTGAATCGGAAGTTTAACTCACTCGAGTGTGAATCTGAACTTGCTTCAAGTGATTAGCAAACAAAAAAAAAAGGACATCAATTATACTTATTTCAATTTTGTACTAGCTACTCTTTCTGTGGATAAATTATTTATCCAGCGAATTGATAAAATACTACAGTCTTTTTACTTTAAACTATATTGCTGAAAATGATTAGGACATCAACAACAGCAAATCTGGAATTTCTTTAACCTTTGACTTTAAGGGCCAGGGTCATTCACCTGTGGTTTTTTTCTTCTACCCACTGGTACCGGTACCCATTCAATTTGGAAAAATAGCGTCAAATTTAACAAAATGGAAATTTTCTTCCAATGTATCAGCAAATGATTTCAACTAAAAAAACAAAGCAAGAAGTTATTTTTCTGCAGGAATCATCTTCTTCCTTTTTTATTTTACAATAACATTTTCTGTTGTGAGACATCGGGAATCATTGTAGGCTCATTCTAGAATCGTTGTAGCTCTACAACATGCATACTGCAATGATCTGTACTTTCAATTTAATACTGGAGTGAACATTTTAGTTAACTCGTACAATGTTTGAGACTAAGTAAATTATGATGTCAACAGTCTATTTTCCGGCAAGAGAATTGGGAATTTTTAGTCTCAAAATTGGGAAAATCAACATTTTTTGGCATTGGGAAAGATACCATTTATCAGTACCAGTTATATAAGGGAAAAAACACTGTCTACATTGGGGGAAAAGGTTAAAAAAAATATTATCTGATTTATAATCAATTAAAGCAAACTTAATTTTTAGCAGTAAAGAAAGATGAAAATGTTCTCTCAAGAAAAGCCATGACCAAATCATTTTCTAAGTCAATTTTTTTTTACCAAGGAAAATTTGCATCAGTGTTCAGCGTAAGTGGTAGCTGAAGATGGCAATTTTCTCTTATCCGAATCACCCGAACTTACATCATAAACATTTTAAATACTTTTGTTTTGTTTATCTTCACTAAAACTGAAGTAAAACCTAGAATTTGTTTTCAGTGAAATACTTTGGTTCCTATTGTCATCACTGTGTTTAATTTCACACCCTGGATTTTTTTCTCTCCCCCCTCCCAATAACTAATACCAGACAGCACCATTCCCAGTGCCAAATACTATCAATTTTTTTTCAATTTTGAAGCTAAAAAATCCCCAGTAACACACTGCTAAATCAGCTAGTAATTCATTCTACATTTTCAAATTAAATTATATCAGATTATCTAATACCAATCCTGAGCTGAAGTGTAATAAAGCTACAAACATAGGTAAATTCCCAAAGTATCCCAAGTGATGAGTTCTTAATAAAAACAACTTTTGATCTGTGATCTTTTAAAAAAATTTTGGTGTTATTTTGGGAAACCACCTGTTTTGAATTTCTACAAGATTCCTGAGCTATTATGGATTCCAGCTTCTGACCACAAGACCTAAAATAAAAATGCTAACCCAGTCGACTCTAAATTAAGCACTCTACCATCGAATTTTTTTCACTTATTTTTCAAGAGATTATTGAGTAAACATTGTTTTTGAGTTGGCACTTGTAATTACTTCAAAAGTAATTTATATCTAAGCATAAAGGTTGCATTAAAACTGAAAATTGAACACCTTATGCACAATACAAAACCTGCAATTTAAATATAAATTGTGATAAGAATGTTTCTTTGTGTACTCTTTAAAAATAAAGCTTGAGAAAAAAATATAATTTATTTTCTACCAACCTACCCTAGTTTTCACTTGGATGTTAGCAGAAAGAAACCAATTTCTATTTATGACCCCAAGCCCGCTAAAACACTAGTTATACTTTTGCACACGCCAATTACCACTTTTTTGTGGACATAACAAAATCAATCATAATAGAATAAGTATCGGAAACAATTTTGTGCATAGACCAATTCTAGTTGTTAAATAATTATCATAGTCAAGAAAATTTGCACATTAGACCTACACAAATGAAATTTTGTCTGCTGAATATCTATCACATTTTTACATCCTATTACTGTTACACTTATGACTATATATGCAAGTATTGAAATTCATAAAATTCTAAGAACCTTGTCTAAACCATTGAAGTCAAATTCTGAAATGATGTTTCATAGTAATATGAGCTATTAACCCACATTGTATGACTGTAAGTAAACCCACTTCATGCTTGATGCAGATCAACTTATCCACTATAGGGAGTCAAGTTACATGTATACAACTCACTGGTCCAGTGTGATCATGTTCTGAGTTCACCCACTATTACCTCAGATGTGTGTGTAAATCTATGCTTTTACCAAGTTTTTTTTCCAAATTAAGTTTGTTTTTTAAGTTTCATCAAACAGGAAATCAAACCACAAAATTGGACATGGGGAAATTATGCACTTGTTTGTATCATTAAGTACTGAATTTATGTAAACAATGTAATTAATTCATGCAATTTAAATCTGTTTCTGATTCATCAAACTTTCCAAAATCAGAGTGGGGAAAGGTTTCTGAATTTTCCTGAGTTATAAATTTTATGTCACAATACATGACACATCAGATCACATTCTACTTCCTATTACTTTATACTAGTAAAAATATCTTCATGGGTCTTCCATATTTCAAGATCCTGATTCATAATAAAACCTTCATATTATAAAAAATAAAAATAAAAAATGTGATCTACAGAACTTTGTACCTAAATTCAAACCATTAGTCACTACTGATTTCAAAATGTAATATCCTTCTCTTCTCTTAAGATCAAAACAACCACGTCAATGGAATAACTGCAATCAAAGTGCAATAAGACAGTATTCGGAGTGCACAAAGTACAAGGTCTTATCACACTAGGTTATGTTTATCTTATTTGTTCAAAGTTTAGGTTGTTTACAAAATATATACATGAATAATATTACACCGAGTTATCCTTTAACTCCTGTTTTTGAATCAATACCTCTGGGGGATTCACTTCAAATACTTTTTACATGGTTGAGATCTGGATCATGATTCATCAATATTTCAGATATACATATGAGAAATGAATGATTTTACAAAGATTCACTGAGCTATTGATGTGAATTAAGTGTCCCAAAGTAATTATACTTTTTTTGATTTTACAACCAACCATATTTTGATATGACAATTACGTCAGTCTGATCTGTTTAGGCCTAATGTAATTAGGAATAGACCCTTTGTTCATGGATTACTTACTCCAAAGCTTTAATTTCTTTCTAACGTCATAACCGATTTTATATATATATATATATATATATATATATATATATATGGATTGAAATCCCGTATTTGATTAAATACACTAAATTCATTTATACACTCCCTTACAATATTTCAAGTCCTTTACTTTCATTTCAAGCCTAAATTTATCAATCTAAAAATAAAATCTTTTTTATTGGTCATTTTCAAAGTGTCTACGTGCGTCCTTTGGCGACCTTCATTCATAATCAACTTAGAGCCAAAAGTGGGAACGAATACTAAAAGAAAGAACGTAAATATATAGATGTGAATAAAACAGTGTATCAAATAAACACAAATTTCACCAAACAAACTCAAACATAGGCAATCACGCGCCGTTCTCATGACAAGCTTACCAATATCCACCGTCCATATTCGTCCCCCTGTTCGCCCCGACGCTTCTAAAATCTTGAAATCTGTGAATCCTGCCCTGAATAATGTATCAGCTGTTGCTATTCCTGATATCCCAGCACCAATGACGATTATTTTGGGCTTTTCTTTTCCATTTAAGTCTATCTTTTCTATACCATGTATCACTTTTTCGCCCATGTTTCGTCTGACATGCAAATCAGCCAGCTGACAATGGACGTCAGCGGAATTTTAATGTCAGAAAACTCTTTGTCGATAAATGTAACTTATCTGGTTTATGTGTGAATGTAATTCCTCCTCTTCAATATAAATCACTGGTATAAATAGTTCAAAACTTCATAAAATAGTTAAAACACCAACACAAACATCTTCTTGAATGAATCAACTGCCAACCGCGTTGTGTACAGCGCATTAGAGTGACGTCAAGAGGTGGGGCTTATAAGGTCAAAGTTGAATCTCCGTTCAAGCGATCGAATACTACGACGAGGTAAAATTTAAAATCATTTTTGCATATTCTGTCTTTATATAAGGTTGAGACGTAATTTGATTTAATTGTGTCACATGTCACTCAAATAGACTCTACCCACTGAGTAACGTCTGCTTTCAGCTCACCCGTCAGTGTCATAATCGTTGCGGGAATGTTGATTTTTATTTATCTATTTTCTTTTTTATTTTATTTTTAAATTGTCATGACGAATTTGGCCAAATTCATTATAAGAGACTTTTCCCCCTGACGACCGATGCTAGGGTTATCTCCAACAGTGCAAATTAGGCTAATGCGATTTTGTCCATACAATAGGATGCATAGGAGCAATTTGCCGACAGTTGCCATCATAATCCGAAGTTCAACACAATAAATAACTGGCGGATTTAACGCGGCGCGGCTACCCTCCCCCATCCCAAAATTTCAAATTTGAATGGAACATTTCGTTTCTTACTGACAAAAATTCGAAGACATTTTTCAAAGTTTCAAATTACATAACAAGACCATTGATAACTGATGAGACTAGCCAGACAAGGGATGCTTACTCCTCCTTGGCCCTCGATTTGCCGTCTAGGGGGCTATCAGTGTTCCCAGTGGTAATGCCAAGGGTTTTCGGTCCACTCCGCCCCCCCCCCCCCCCCAAACCCTTGACAGATTACGGGGAGCGGAGCGGACTGAAAACCTTTGATTTATAGAGACTAAAGATGCCGTTCTTCATGTGAGTGCGATTCTCTGTCAGGATCTCTTATTCATTTACATCAACAAATGTAATTTCAAACATGCAACAATAATATCTACTTTTATGTTTGCATATATTATACTGCAAAATTTTATTAAAGGATTACTTTGTCTAAAGCATATAAAGATGCTCAGAGAATAGAGATATCTTTCTGGTTTGCTTCATTAAATCAACAGAATACAACTCCAAAGAAGATATTTAATTTGACTTCCATGAACTCAAAATTTATTTAGTTTAGCCTCACTAAAAATCAACATAATACAATACCAACAACGACTTCATTTGGCTTCATTTAATCAACAAGTTTAAGTTCTTGATATCGTTAAATCTGAAAGCACATCATGTCATGTGTGTGTGTGTGTGTGTGTGTGTGTGTGTGATATAAGATTTTATATAATCTAATGTTTAAGTAAATTTATTCTTCTATATTAGAGACTTACTATAAATGAATATTTCGAACGTGCCTAAATTCCTAATATTTAACGTTCTTAAAAAGCTGTAGTAATTTCCACACAGTTTTTCTCTTTCTTTTCTAGCCCCCCCCCCCCCCCCCTTAATATAATGATATTCTTTCGGATATCCATATAAATACATTCATATAGATTCATATAAATTTAAAAATATAGACTAGGTATGCGACTTAGCTAAATGTTATCCGAGTACATCCATTATAAGGGGGTGGTTGGTAATGGAGCAAATTTACTTAGTAATAATAAATGTGCACGAAACTATGTGTATGATTTTTGTAAAATAACACCCTCACCATTAGAGGGGCGCATAAACCAGATCTCTCTCTCTCTCTCTCTCTCTCTCTCTCTCTCTCTCTCTCTCTCTCTCTCTCTCTGTGTGTGTGTTTGTGTGTGTGTGTGTGGTTTGTTCTTGCTTTGTCAAAAGTTTGAGAAATCTAATATTCCCCTGCTTTAACCTGAGTAACCTATCTTGCGATGTCAGCAGTTGTCATATCTGGGAGTTTGCAACAGAGTCGGAAACACGGGGTTGAATTTTTTTTTATTACACCTGCAACTGATGCCATCTTAATGTTCCGCCACAATCAGTCTGGTGTAACCGCTATGATACCTTAATGTTCCGCCACAATCAGTCTGGTATAACGAAGTCATAGATTCCGCTACACGTTATATAGTGAACATGCTCAACTCCGATACTAAATGAAAAATTGAAAAACAGTGCTCAAATCTCCCAGAAATAGAACTTTTCTATAGATGCTTTGTATGCATGGCTTTGTTTTAATGTACATACAACAAAAAAGTCATCTATAGTAGTTGATTTCTTTCTGAGGCATTGCATACAACACCCACAAAATAGTATCATTATAGAAAGACCCTATTATCTATATAATCATTCTGATAAATCTTGCTCCCTCTGAATATTTCTTAGTTCAAATTTTGAAATCCTAGTGACTTTGATTTGCACTTCTTGTGTAATGAAACATAAATAAATAAGATTGACGCTCAAAGGGGTTGGCGCTAGTATAGACATGTTCTTAATAGCGGGGAGGGGATCTGGAGACGATCCACGCTTGACCATGACGAACTCTTTGTTAGGGTGGGACACCTGCCGCCCCAAACTGATGGATTTTGAAATTTTAAGTAAAACGTTTCATAACGATAATAAAACCAAAACGAACTATTACATGTCAAATGGTAATCGTTAATTACCTAGTCGCCCTGTAATTGGAATCTTCTGTGTAAGAGGATTTCTTAACGTAAATGACACATACACACACAAAAGTTAGACATCAAAAGATAAGCTGGTATGAGCGGTTTATATCAATACTTCCCGTAATTGGAAAATTAGATAAAGTTATGTCTGAAATCCCCCTAAACTAAAGCAATAAATGTTCGGTACTAAAATCTTCTACTTAAAATCTAAAATCGTTATTTTCTATCTGGGCTTGATAAACATGAGTATAGATTTTTGCCTAAATTATAGCAAGTCGATTGTAAAATTTTGCAAGAAAAATGTTGCAGTTCCTGAACATAGTGCGTGTATCAAGATAAATAAGACATAATGCAAGAATAATATTGATTGAAAATACAATATAGATAACGACCAAAATGGTGTAATTCTCTTTTTTGATTCTGATTTGGTTGAATACATTTTTGTGGATAATGTGTTTGAAAAATTTGAATTTGATAAGAAGTTTCTTAAAATGACAAACAAGCTTTATAAGAAACCCACATTTCAATGGACGGTTCTAAAAATCATGCTTAAGGCAGAGAGTCACAACGCAAGGATGTTTCTGTGATTCTAGCCCCGTGGGGATCCGGGTTTTTAAAATAGATCCCCAGCACCCCTTGCTTGTCGAAAGAGGCGACTAAACGAGGCCGCAAAATCCGAGGCCCCGTGTCACAGCAGGTGTGGCACGATAAAGATCCTTCCCTGCTCAAAGGCCATAAGCACCGAGCATGGGCCTAAATTTTGCAGCCCTTCACCGGTAATGGTGACGTCTCCATATGAGTGAAAAATTCTCAAGCGGGACGTTAAACAATGTATAATCAATCAATCTGTGATTCTGTTTATTTTTCACTTTATAACATAATAGCAACCCAAATTAGAAATGATCTGTACAAATGATCTGTAGATGGTTTAAATTTTACTTAAAATGGATTCAGTGAACCAAATTCACTCAAGAAAGCTCCTGTTATACATGTTTTTATTAATGTTACAGGTTCCAAATTGAATTTAGATGGGAAGAACACACACACACACACACACACGGAAACACACACACACACAAGACAAAGGGGGGGGGGGGGGAGGCAAAACAAACAAAAACAAAAAACCATAATGTTCATTAATCAATATATTTTCTGAACATAATTATATAGATGGGTAAAGAAAAAAAAATCATGAAAAGTTTATTTTGGACATGACAAAGATGCATGTTACACGTAAAACTAGTAGGTCACATGAATTGCTGAATTAAATATTGAAATAAATAAATAAATAGATTAAAAAAAACAAAACACATAAATCTGTCAGTGAAAGAAGTTATAAAATTTTTCAAGGTATTGATCTGTAGAATCTGTTGAAAATTTTGAACGCCTATAACGAAGTTCTTTCTGCATTCAACAAAGCAAACAAGTACCCGAAATAGAAATAAATTTATTTTGTGGGAATGTTTTTTTGATATGGGATCTAACACTAGAATAATATACTATGTGAAGACATTATGCTAAAACAAGTTATTAGCTTGTAATATGTGTAAATAAGGTTGACCGTACTTGTGCATATTATATAAATACACACGAAACAGACTTCTTTTTATTCAATGAATCTGAGAGGTGGATTTTATTAGTCCATATATGTGAGTTCAAACGATTGATATACGAAAACAAATGGGAAAATGTGTTCAAGACTCCTGCAAAATGTGTTTAGACAAAAACCTTTATACATCAACATCACAAATAATGCTTATCCTCTACGGATGGGAAGTTACAGTTCGTGTGTATTCAGTTGACGTATTTTATGCAACATGCCGAAGAACGGTATCGAAAAATAACAACCACCCCCCCCAAAAAAAACCCCAAAAAACAAAACAAAACAACAACAACAAAAACAAACAAACAAACAAACAAAAAAAAAACAACAACAAAAACAAAAAACAAAAACAAAAAAAACACAAAAGTTTTTTCTAGCATATATTTTATGATTTTTATAATATGAATTAATTTCTAATTTTCTCTAGCTTACTTCTTTCATAGTTTCAATTGTTCATTGTACGATATTGATATCTGACATTTATAAGTATTTTTATGTATTCTGTATAATAAAGATTTGCATTTTAGTATAGTGTAAAGCGCTTTAGAGTATATTTAGATAAGGCGCTATATAAGTGCATTATTATTATTATTATTATTATTTGAGTGTTTCTGGTTGTGTATAAATACAATGTTAATTTTGTCAACAGTTGTTGAAGATACTGGGCACCTTATATGCTGTATTCATCTGTATAATTACGAAGTACATAGGACAGAGAATTAGCACTATAATGAGACTGCATGCACTTGGAAAACATCCGGGCTTTATAATGAAGCGAGTCTGAAAATTATTAGTTGAAAAATCATATCATGTTTTCTCTTATTCAGAATTTGTAAACTTGTACATTAAACTCAACCAAGCTAATAGATCTCAAGAAAATATTCGGATAATATTAACTTTTTCTTGCAAAGCAATGTCTTACATATAGCTGATAAACTTATTTGGACACAAGTAATCATAGAGAAATTATTTAGATGCCATATACACACATGTATGTAGGACAGAGAATTAGCACTATAATGAGACTGCATGCACTTGGAAAACATCCGGGCTTTATAATGAAGCGAGTCTGAAAATTATTAGTTGAAAAATCATATCATGTTTTCTCTTATTCAGAATTTGTAAACTTGTACATTAAACTCAACCAAGCTAATAGATCTCAAGAAAATATTCGGATAATATTAACTTTTTCTTGCAAAGCAATGTCTTACATATAGCTGATAAACTTATTTGGACACAAGTAATCATAGAGAAATTATTTAGATGCCATATACACACATGTATGTATAAATGTTGTAAACTACAATCTCTTTAAAAGAAAACAGAGGTAATTTAGTGCAAGGCGAGGTAGTACCAATACACGTGGTGTACCCGATGGCAATATTACACGTGTATATATACGAATGTAATAAACTGCGATATGTTGATGACTCATTGAAAAGAGAAACAGTTCCTATACATTCTGTCAACCCGATGGCTATGTTGGACATCAGAGTGGGAGACGTGTCTGAAAAGTATATGATATAGCTATTTGTACATGCTTATTTTACATTCTGAAGAAAATGTTGAATAACATTATCTAACCTCGTCGGGAAAATCTACGTTTGCTTGTTTGTTAACTTTTTATTATTTATTTATTGATCAAAAACAAATGTAATTTAGAAACCAATATTTTGTAACTGAATATTCAAAACCATAAACAAGAGGCCCATAGGCCATATCGCTCACATGAGTCACCTTGGCCCTGCTGTTGTCTAGCTATTGTGATTTAAAAAAAGATTTTTTGCAATTTTTATTCCAATTTTTAACTCATATTGTGGTCCCAACCTAGCTCCATAGTGTCATGATATAACCATGATACAATGTCACAAGATAAATAATCATGGTATGAAATTTTCAATGATGTTTCCTTATACATTCCAATATAAAACTTTCATCCCCTATTGTGGCTCCATCCTACTCACCGATGCTCGTGATTTGAATAAACTTCAATCTGTACTACCTGGGGGTGCGTGCATATTAATACGAGTAATCATCGCTCTATTGTTCTTGAGAAGAAGATCCTATATATCTCCACTGAAAACTTTGATCCCTATTATGGCCTCATCCTACCCTCCTATGGTTGTGATTTGAGCATTCTTCAATCTGCACTGCCTGAGGATGCTTGCATATTAAAATGAGAATTCGTGGCCCTGCTGTTCTTGAAATGAAGATTTTTCCTATATATTTTGATAACCTATTATGACTTCACTCTACCCCCGGGGACCACAATTTGAACGAATTTGAGTCTGCCTACCTGGGAAAGCTTGCATATCAATGTGATTAATCATGGTCCTGTTGTTCTTGAGAATATTTTTAAACATTTATTCTATATTCCCTTTTTAAAATTTGATCTCCTATTGTGGTCCCATCCCACCTCCGGAGACCATGATTTGGGGAAAAAAACTGGGGATGTTTGCATATTAATATGAGTATTCATGGCCCTGCTGTAATATTTTTAAAAATATGTCCTATATATACCTACGTAAAACTTTGATCCGCTATTGTGGCCTCACCCTGCCTCCACGGACCACAATTTGAACAAAATTGAATCTGAACTACCTGGATATGCTTGCGTGTTATTACGATTGATCATAGCTCTGTTGTTGTTGACAAAAATATTGTTAAAGATATATCCTCTACATCATGGGAAACTTTGATCCCCTATTGTGGCCCCATCCTACCCCAGGGGCCATGATTTGAAGAAACTTGAATTTACACTATGTCAAGAAAATATCGTATAAATTTCAACATTTCCGGCCTAGTGGTTCCTGAGAAGAAGATTTTTATATGGCCCCATCCTATTTTGACTTTTTCTTGATTATCTCCCCTTTGGAGGGAGATGGCCCTTCATTTGAAGTAACTTGAATTTCCTTCACCCAAGGATAATTTGTGCTATTAGATTTGATTGAAATTGGCCAAGTGGTGTTTGAAAAGAAGATTTTTAAAAGATGCCTCTAAATTTTTACTAATTCTTGATTATCTCCACTTCAAAAGAGGATATGGCACTTCATTTGATAAACGTGAATCCATATAGATATTTCGACACATTATCTGAAATTAACGAGGATAAAACACACAAAGTTACAGTGTGGAGGTTTTTCCATCGACTGATAGGGACATAAGAGTTTCGGTGTGGAAGTTTTTCATTATCTGACAGAGACCTAGCAACCTGAAGTTTCAGTGTGGCAGTTTTTCATTGTCTGGTAGAGACTTAAGAGTTTCAGTGTGGCAGTTTTTCATTGTCTGGTAGAGACTTAAGAGTTTCAGTGTGGCAGTTTTTCATTGTCTGGTAGAGACTTAAGAGTTTCAGTGTGGCAGTTTTTCATTGTCTGGTAGAGACTTAAGAGTTTCAGTGTGGCAGTTTTTCATTGTCTGGTAGAGACTTAAGAGTTTCAGTGTGGCAGTTTTTCATTGTCTGGTAGAGACTTAAGAGTTTCAGTGTGGAAGTATTTCATTGTCTGGTAGAGACTTAAGAGTTTCAGTGTGGAAGTATTTCATTGTCTGGTAGAGACTTAAGAGTTTCAGTGTGGAAGTATTTCATTGTCTGGTAGAGACTTAAGAGTTTCAGTGTGTCAGTTTTTCATTGTCTGGTAGAGACTTAAGAGTTTCAGTGTGTCAGTTTTTCATTGTCTGGTAGAGACGTAAGAGTTTCAGTGTGGAAGTATTTCATTGTCTGAGAGACCTAGTAACTTAGAATTTCAGTGTAGACATTTTTAATTGCCTGATAGAATATTAGCAACTTGTAGCTTCAGTGAAGAAGTTTTTTCATTGCCTGATGGAAAACTAGTAACATAGTTTCAACATGAGTGTTTTCGTAGAATTGTCTATTTTAAGGCTGCGCGGGAAATGAAAAAGCTGTACGCAGTCCTAACAGCTTGGGTTTTTCATACAGTGCATACGTATTAGTTTGCTGTGGCCTTCAACAGGTGGCGGAGGCTCTTGGCGTGTGGGGGGACAGATCTGTCATCCTAAACCTGAGACTTACATTACACGTGCACTCTTGACGATGCAAGACTGACGTCTGTCACGTATTCACGTCTAACAATAGCTACATTCTGATTTGTCAAATTATATTCAAGTTTATAAAATGTTTCGGAGAATGATAATCGATAGTGGAATGGGATTCCCCCTCCTCCAAATACAGCGAACTTCAAACTGCTCACGAATAAACGAATATTTATAGTACCTGTCTGTATCAATATCATATTGATTTTATTATCTTAAATAACACATATCATGCCTTCAAAAAGTAATGGAAGTGTTTTGAATTAACAGAATAGTGATAATTCAAGTCACCTCTCCTGGTATGTAGTATCATGGTTTTAATTGACTGTTCACCTCTCCTGGTATATAGTATCATGGTTTTAATTGACTGTTCACCTCTCCTGGTATATAGTACCATGGTTTTAATTGACTGTTCACCTCTCCTGGTATATAGTATCATGGTTTTAATTGACTGTTCACCTCTCCTGGTATATAGTATCATGGTTTTCATTGACTGTTCACCTCTCCTGGTATATAGTATCAGGGTTTTAATTGACAAGTCACCTCTCCTGGTATATAGTACCATGGTTTTAATTGACTGTTCACCTCTCCTGGTATATAGTATCATGATTTTCATTGACTGTTCACCTCTCCTGGTATATAGTATCATGATTTTCATTGACTGTTCACCTCTCCTGGTATATAGTATCATGATTTTCATTGACTGTTCACCTCTCCTGGTATATAGTACCATGGTTTTAATTGACTGTTCACCTCTCCTGGTATATAGTACCATGGTTTTAATTGACTGTTCACCTCTCCTGGTATATAGTATCATGATTTTCATTGACTGTTCACCTCTCCTGGTATATAGTATCAGGGTTTTAATTGACAAGTCACCTCTCCTGGTATATAGTACCATGGTTTTAATTGACTGTTCACCTCTCCTGGTATATAGTATCATGATTTTCATTGACTGTTCACCTCTCCTGGTATATAGTATCATGGTTTTAATTGACTGTTCACCTCTCCTGGTATATAGTATCATGATTTTCATTGACTGTTCACCTCTCCTGGTATATAGTATCATGGTTTTAATTGACTGTTCACCTCTCCTGGTATATAGTATCATGGTTTTAATTGACTGTTCACCTCTCCTGGTATATAGTATCATGGTTTTAATTGACTGTTCACCTCTCCTGGTATATAGTATCATGGTTTTAATTGACTGTTCACCTCTCCTGGTATATAGTATCATGGTTTTAATTGACTGTTCACCTCTCCTGGTATAAAGTATCATGGTTTTAATTGACAAGTCACCTCTCCTGGTATATAGTATCATGGTTTTAATTGACAAGTCACCTCTCCTGGTATATAGTACCATGGTTTTAATTGACTGTTCACCTCTCCTGGTATATAGTATCATGGTTTTAATTGACTGTTCACCTCTCCTGGTATATAGTATCATGGTTTTAATTGACAAGTCACCTCTCCTGGTATATAGTATCATGGTTTTAATTGACTGTTCACCTCTCCTGGTATATAGTACCATGGTTTTAATTGACTGTTCACCTCTCCTGGTATATAGTATCATGGTTTTAATTGACAAGTCACCTCTCCTGGTATATAGTATCATGGTTTTAATTGACTGTTCACCTTTGGGATAGCCAAGGTAATAAATTTCAATACTATTCTAATCGATCGTTTAAAAATATAATTTCAAAATTTTTGAGAATTCTGTGAAGAAACAAGATTCAACAAAATAGATGTAAAGAGTAGAATTATGACTTTTTTTCAATTAAGAAGTTTATTTCCAGATATCACTAAAATGGTACGAAGCAGTCAGAGATTTGTTCCTCCAACACGTCGCAAGGAACACGCGAAAACGCCAGAATTTCGGCGTTTGTACACAGACCCCGCAGAGAGTATCTTCAGTAGTACCCCAGAACTCATCAACCCCACAGGAACAGACAGTATTCAAAGCACGGGGGTCAACAATCAGAATGAAGAAGAAGTCGTAAATGGCAAAGTTCCATTCGTCAGAGTACAGCGGAGATTTTCAAAGATAGCGAAAGCATCTTCTGTGACGTCACCAGTGTCATCGAAATTAAAATCACGAGCGATTTTGTCAACGAGCTTGAAACCAGAGAAGAGAACTCAAGCCGACTCCATCCACGGGGAAAAAAGAAAAGCGCAGAAGGATCATCTAATGAAAGACCCCATTCCTGCAGTACAGAGCCACCTTAGGGATGTAGAGTTTTCTCCTAACGACTGCTGTAGTATATTTAACTTCACTCAGAGTCCTCCTCCCAAACGCAAGAGCATCGCTGCATCTGAAAGGAAGAAGGTGAGATGTGTACGAGTTCAAACGGACACGGCGAAAATGGTAAAAGCATTCATATTTATTACTTTATTAATGGACAGTGAACAAAAATTGTTTATATCTCGTTAGCAGTATGGTTTAATACTGAAATCAATTCTCTGTTTGGTGAATTTTTATTGAAAATCAACAAAATACATTTTAAAGTTTGACTTAAGAAAGGATTGTGACGAAGAAAGATGCTGTGGCCTTAGATACCTTGGGAGTGACAATGCTTTACTATCTTCGACGTATTCTGTAATTGGTGGAGAAAATACATGACGTTAGGTTAAACATTTCTATATATTATGTTGGTTAGAATGTCGCTCACAGCAAGGCAGGTTATGTATGGGTTTCTTCATTCATTGTATATTTCCTAGTCATGGAGATTCATATCATATCACAAATACAATATTTCAGTAACTGTGTGACAAATGAGATGACAACAGAGGAGAAAAGTAGACAGGGAAAAAAAATGTAAGACGGGGTGGTCACAGAGATGAAGAAGAATGATAAAACTACAGTATCGAATAAGTTACACACAGAGAGAGAGAGAGAGAGAGAGAGAGAGAGAGAGAGAGAGGGGAAAGGAATAGATATTAATTTATTATTGAGCATAATGATAAAGTTCCCGGATGAATTACTGTTTGCGTGAGAGACAGGGATGCAGCACGTTACATTGACAACATAACTTGCGAAGCGCAAGGATAAGATACAACGTTGCATAATCTTATACCATGCTAAGCACGTAGATTAAAAAGCTCATATCAAACAAAACAACATGTATATTACTAATTAACATTCTTTGATCTATAAGAATCATACCACGGAGAAGCTTTCATGGCATATCCGAAGTACCTGTCTCCTGATGCATTTTACATGTTTCTTCCGATATATGCTTAATTTCTGTTGATTTATCTACTGTAAACTGTAATAACAAAGGCTGAGTAACTTTGTACATTGAGCTTTACTTGAGCTTCTGCTGTACCGTTGGTTTTTTTTTTGTATGGTGTACCTTCGGGTTAACCAGGTTGTAGCCATCATTTCTGACATTCTCCTTAAAACTGCAGATTTATTTAGACGTTCTGTTGACGATATACAAGATGAAGAATCAATTACAGTTTTTACGAGAACGCCGGGAAAGTTTAACAGGTACTTATCAACATGTTTACTGATTTGGGTCACAAAACTTAAATTTAGGTCGATTCAATTTTATCAGCAACTGCATCGCTCTTAATCTACATATTGTACAGAGGTAAATAGATGTCGTCAAATCGATTTCCAATGCTATTCCGGTGTTCTTGTTTTAAAAAATGTCAGTTGTACCGCTCGACATGTTGACGACAGTTTGTTGTTATAACTTAACATGCACAAGTTTAAAGTCAACATTACTACGCTAAACATTTAAATGGAATGTTTCTTTAATGCCTATCATTTACGTCATTATAAAATTGATATTTTGGTTCGTGTTTCTATAGTATTTATTATTATTATTATTATTTTTTTCCCCCAGAAAAACGACAGATGACAAAACCCCAGGAAATGCGGGGAGAAGAGTGAGAGAACACATACAATATATTACGAGTACACCAGTCGAGGTGGGGGTGGGGCTTGGGTGTCACGTGTGACTAGCAACAGCAGTAATACCCCCCCCCCTCCCCATCCCACCCCCATGAAGGTACAGAGTTGTTGACAAACACGAATGTCTAGTTCAATGTGAACAGATACCGAAATCAATTGTGAACTTGGAAACATGAACTTTCTAGAATGATAAAACTCCGATACAAAAGAACCACTTGGAAATTATCTATTTCAAAGATTTTCATGAACAAAAGCTCCTTTGTTTCATACAGTTATGAAAAGTACATGAAAAAAAGGTACAACTGAACGAATGCACCAGAGATAAAAAGTGTGAAATATGAGAACAGAAGATGAAGAGTCAATCAGTGGAGGACGTGTCTTTGTTTTAATTTAAAATTGTAGGTATTTGGCAGATCATTTGTAGGATTGCTTTGTCAATGTCCTACTTGTGATACGCTGTAAATTACCGATAAATATCAGATATTTACATCTAGGTGATAATGCGTTTTGAAATATACATGTACGTAGTAAATTAATATGTATGATTTGGTATGTCGGTGTTCTGTGTGAAATATCATGTCATGGTGACATTAAATCAAATTTAATCAGGTTAAGGTGAGTTTCTCATTTCTTTGGGGTTTTATTGTGACAATGCCGAAATTAGAACTTGCATTTCTCTTCCCAAACTGAATGTGAAACAATGTAAAACTGTAGATCAGGTTACTGATTTACTAATGGAAGACTTTATCCCCCCCCCCCCCCCCCCCCCCAAAAAAAAATTAGAACTTGCATTTCTCTTCCCAAACTGAATGTGAAACAATGTAAAACTGTAGATCAGGTTACTGATTTACTAATGGAAGACTTTATCCCCCCCCCCCCCCCAAAAAAAAATTAGAACTTGCATTTCTCTTCCCAAACTGAATGTGAAACAATGTAAAACTGTAGATCAGGTTACTGATTTACTAATGGAAGACTTTATCCCCCCCCCCCCAAAAAAAAACCAAAAAAACAACAACAAACAAACAAAACCCTAGATGTTTATTACAGGTGAACATGTACACGGGGTCAATAGGTTGTGGACAGAATATTTAGGCACTTGAACGCAGTAAACATTGCAGCAGATACCACAACGTAAACACAGTCCTTGGGTTACAAATGTATACGCCATAGAAAAAGAATACGACCGTCATTTCACACACATGTCAACAGATTGACGTTTCTCGTAGAAAAAAATTTACTTCATTTACGTGGTCCCTATCGAACAATGATGAACATGTTACTCTAGTAAATCGAAGTATTTGCAAGTTCTCAGCAGGCACGTAAACATCTTGGAAACGCATCAAGCATTTCACACTTGCTGAGAAAACAACATTTAACTCCCTAATTTTCATTATTTGTGAGGTATTAATTTAGAACTTTTAATGAGTATTAGATTTCCAAGTTTCTTAGTTTCCTTGTCGCTTTCCCACAATCAAAAAGTGGAAATCAGATTTTAATTACATTTCCTATACCTGGGTACCGTATTTCTACCTTTTCAAAAAACATGTATTATTTTTATAATATTTATTGGATTAAAACCATCGCCAATATTTCACATCCCTAGGATAATATTTTTGGTATTCGCACCCCGTCTGAAAATTATAGCTGTTTTGCTGTAGTGAATCAATAAAATTCACTTAAAGTACGTTGTAAATTTAAGATTTCACCTTAAAGTTAACGAATTTACCAATGAAAACAGAAATAATCACAGAATATAATAAAGTTTTTCAGTACAGAATTAATGAATTAAAATTTCTTGTACGAAGATAAATAAAGTTAATAAATAAATAGAAGTATTCCCTTTGTAGTGATGCGCACTATAGGTGATCAAAGTTCTAATTTTTTTATGTTGTAATCGGTTAGAGTGCCACTGAGTTTTGTCAGACGAGTTCATACAATAAGCGGTAGTATCATTATCAGAAAGAGAGGTGTCATTTCACAAGACACTGTAAAACTCCAGTCTGAGATACTAAGGTTGCCATAGAAAGACCGAGCGGTCACCGAGTAATTCTCATTAAGATCTTTAAATCTTTCTGTTTTATGTTCCAAACTTCCTACACCACTAGCATTTATTTTCATAATAACAATGGATTAATCGGATTAGCATCAAATTGTTGAGCGACACTTATGACAACCAACAAAAGGACAGGATGCCATGCCTTGAGGGACTCCAGCATCTCGTAAACATCAGATAGATTATTATTTTTATATGCTTTTGATGTACATTTTTATCAAAGGTCGGTATAGACTATACAGATACTTGTCCTTGAGTTATTTGATCACTGTAACGATTGTCAATAATTAACTTAAATAACAATATCAAATAGGAAGCCATAATTGAAGGAGTACACTCATTTTTTTGTCTATCGCTGCAGCACCTTGACAAAGAAGTAGGTTGATTTATGCAGAAAATGGCTCAAACTCATGTTTCCTTATGCCGGATTCTAAGCATAAACATGAAGTAGAAATTGGCTATAAAGTATTCTTCGAATGAGTTTATATATGGACGGGCATGCGGATTTGTAATTCTAAAAAAAAAAAAAATAATGTAACGGGAAGGGAGAAAACGCAACGGACCAGACCGGGATTCGAACCCGGGGCCCCTGAACCTTTTGTCAGGTGCTCCTCCAAATGCACTAGCTGACCACCGGCGATCGAACCCGGTTGACGGCTACATCCCTGGTTTTCACCCTCGAAAATACACAACCCAGATTCTTTTTGCCCCCTGGCAGGACTTTCACATGGAATTCTAGGGGTGGTCAAAGGCAACAAATGTAACAGGGAGGGAGAAAATGTAACGAAAAAGACAGTGATTGGAACCCGGGCCCCCTGAATCTTTAGTCAGGTACTCTACCAACTGAGCTAACTGGTCTTCGGCGATCGAACCCGGCTGATCGCTAAAGTGGGATAATGTTATCTTTTGATATATAGCAGCGTTAGCGCTTAATGAAAAGTGTGAAGTGTCGAGGATCATACCCTCGTGTATTTTCAAAAATGAAGTTTATTTCTTATATTTACGATCTACTGTCATTTGGAATTCCCAGCTGTTAAAATAGACGTAAACGGTACTATATTTATCTGTATTCATACGCACATTGTTTACAGCTGTAACGCATTCATGAGGAAATAGTTGTAAATACAATGTATAGCGGATGGTTGTTTGTGTCCCATCGAAAATATAAATTCAATTCAATATATAAAGATCTTCATGTAGATAAAATTAAATGAATGACGTATTTCAAAAGTATGAATTACAGTTGCCATACAAACTTTGGATCTGAAAGTTACTAAACGTTACAATCGCATATCTTTAAGCACAATGCACTTTCCTTATACCTTTTACCTAGAGAGAGAGAGAGAGAGAGAGAGAGAGAGAGAGAGAGAGAGAGAGAGAGAATCGTCAACTTTGAAATTTTTGAAAATTTACGAGGAAAGGCCTTTTTTCAACCATGTTTATTGGAAATCCTATTGATCGTTTTATTCTAAGAGGCTGACCTAATAAATCCATGCTGTTCGACACAAAGACGCTCAAAAGAATATCAGTGTCATTTATACGTTAAGTCCCCCCACGACAAAGCGACGGCGATGCAAGCAAAATAGAAATCATGGCGATACAAAACTGTACAGCCTCCGTTGTTTGACGACATAGGGTCGATTACCTGCTGATGATAATATTATGACACAAGGCGATGAGAAAATGCCAAGTATTATGACAATACAAAAAGCAATGATTGATACGATGTCCATGGATGTTATGGATGTTATTGAACCATCGTCGTTATCTGGTCGGTTTATTATGTTTGAGGTACGAACTAAGTATAAATGTAATTCCAAATATTTAGAATTTACATATTCAATCTCCATATATATTTACGATTTTGATTAAAGATCCTGTTTGCAGTGTAAATAAGTAAATAACGGGCCAAGGACATATTTATAAATCATCATAAAATGTGTGTGTAGCGTTGAATTGCCCCTTATTATCGAGCACAGCTTACAAGAACTGTGTATTTATGAAAGAGATTACTGAATTGACAATTTTTGCGATGAAAATTTATATTTACACAGGTCTGACAATGCCATTTTTATATTCAACGTGAAAAAAAAGATCAATTATTCTGTGAAAACCGTGAACGTAACGAATAAAATGACGATTACATTATATAATTTCAGTATTTCCATTTGCCACATATAATTCGGACACCAAATCAAAAGTTAGATATCAGCTATTTCTAGACTGGAGTTCGACAAGACATCAAATAAAACAAAATGCACCATTTGACCCTTATTCGACCCTTGTGACTGGAGAGGAAAATCATACACACCCACCCCCCCCCCCCCCTCTCTCTTCGGAACGCCTTTAACGATTCCCTTCCGATTCTTTGGAACCCTTTGTTATCCCCTTTCTCGTTCTTCATCATTGAACACGTTACTGCAAAGGTACCTTGAACTTTCATCGAAATCCAGAATTCTAAAAACATTTTGAAAAATTAAACACGCATTCCCGTCGATTGTTGCCCTTATGAAACATGAATTAAATCCTCTTTTTGCCCTCAACGTCATACAGTAAATGTTATGTTGTTCATCATTCCACCTCGCATTTCTTCTAAAGATGGAAAGGCCTGTATCGATTTTGAAGGTCAAAGCTCAAGGTCTTTTATTCATGTGTGCTTTGAAAGCAGCAAAATGTTGCTCATTTATCCATGGAGATCTTCAAAATTCATCTTTTTGATTGACTTTGGTGACATTATGCTGTTGGTCTGCGCCCGTCGTCGTCAGTTGTGCGTTAACAAATGGACATTTTTCACTTCTTCTTGATAGCTACATAATTCTGTTCCAGTATGGTATTAAGTGTCTTTGGGGAGGGGGGGGGGTTAAATTGTAAATTTCAGGACTACTGCACCATTGGGGCTCCAGGGCTGGGGCAAAAACGGCTAAACATTGACCGATTTTCAACAATCTTCTCTACAACTTAACATCTGGAAGAAAAACTAAATGCATAGTCATGTAGAGCAGGAAGGCCTCAACCAAATTGTAAATTTCTTGATCCCCGGGGTAGAGGTTCTGACTCCAGGGCGGAGCCAGACTTGGTATATATAGTGTATACGTGCAAAACATTTAAATAATATCGTTCATGCTATTGATACTAAATTGAAACCAAATGAATATGTAGAATGAGCAGGTAGCCCTTAGCCAGATTTGTAAATTTTATGATCCCATGGGTTAGTGGTTTTGGTTCCAGGGTGGGGCCAAACTATCATAGTGATTCATTTGAAAAACTTCTTCAATTTCCCCGATATTGTATGAAAACTAAATGCATATTTATTAAACACAGACAGAGATGTACCAAAAATTGTGAATTTCGCAACCCCAGGGTTCTGACTCTATAGGGTGGGTCAAAAATAGTCATACAGTGTTAATTAATATAATATACGTATTATGTCAAGTTTTTTTTTTATCAGTATGGATACTTTCGGGGTCATTTGTGTTTGAAGAACACATCTTGTTTTATACTGCTGCTGAATATCAGCACTAGAATTAGGCTCAGATATGTCTCAAAATTATTCTAAATTTCATAGCCCTTGAGGCAATTGATACTTTTACCTAATACTCAGGTGACCGATAAGGCCTGTGGGCCTCTTGTTGATACTGCAGTTTGTTATAGTTATATAGCCAGAGAAGATCAAGAATTTTAACAAGAAGAAGGAGATAATCACATTAAATAGAAAACTACTCTCTATTACTTAGTATATAATCAGCCATGTTAAGACATATCCGCGTCCTTGTAGATGTGAAATCCTAATATTGATTGTTGTCTCAAGTCTTACATTCCTATTACTGTCAGTTATGTTTACAAATCAATCAATTCACCTCGGGTCCTGCAACAACTACATCAGCCATTCATCTTTCGTTATCATGTGATGACGAAAAGGAAGAACGTGCACGGAGATTCCGCAGGAAGAAACATGACGTCACTATGGTCGAGGGTCCTTGCTACCATAACTATTCAGTCATTCATCACTCGCGGAAATTGCCGAGTAGATACTATTGGAAGTCGTCTGCTGGATAAGTTTATATGTTTTCTATTTTTAGAAACTACTTTTGATAAACATAATAAAAACTGCAACTTTGCTTTTATTTACGTATGGAAAACAAACATGCTTGGAAAAAAGGAAATTCAAACAGCTAACAAAACAATTCCTGGAAATTTTAAATACTTCCTTTAAAATCTTTTCCGGATTTAAATTTTATGTTGTGATTTTTGGTTTTTTATTTATTGAATATACTTTTTAAAAATAAAAGCCAAGAGATATATTCTGGGAGGAGGAACAATGAGAGAAGCTGTTATTGAATGTTTAGGCACTGCTGAAGATAACGAACAGTGATCAATCTCACAAACCTAATAAAGAATACAAATTGAGAACATACACGGGCCCCTGGACACACCGGAGCTGGGATGTATAAGAGGAGTAAGCATCCCCTGTTGTCATCTCTCGGCAGAATATGATGACGACTATTTGATACATGACTAGTAATTATCATTTTAAAACTTTGGGAATAAAATGGTGATCATATAAGATTTTTGGAACTTTTGGAATAAAATGAGTCAGGTGTCAGACATTTTGAGGATCGTGACAACTATACCAGTCATTTGTAAAATCATTTACTGTAACAATGTAAAGGTGAGAACCATTTCTTTGGTCAAATTAAAAGTGTAACCAGTTTGTGTGTTAGTTGACATATAGATAATGAAAGTCTTCTGTTCAGCTCGACTACGGGACTTTCAGACTATCAGTTCAAATAAGGGTCCAGTCTAACAAAGTACAGGGGTGAGAAAAATACCAGAAGGTCAACCATTGGCTGAAAAGATCCTGGTTCATATGGGGACTTACTGGGCTCTGTTTTTTTTTTTAAATTCAAAGTTGACGCTTTTTACTTTTCCTATATGAAGTAGTAGATATATGATGTGATTTTACAGTAGTTTGTGGATGATGACGTCACACAAAGTGCAGATATCGAGATCATTACACTTTAATTACTTGATTATGTTCATTAATTGTGACCTACGTGTGTAATCCAAACAGTTTTCATTAAAGCATATTCTATAATAATTTTGTCCAACAACAGAATTCTTACACGAAAAGCAATTTTCTGGGAAATTGAATTCTCTGTGTAATGTTTATATAAATCATACAGATTTCCGTCCTGTAGGGAATAGGACTCTCGTACTAAAGGGATGTTAGCCTTCCTGTATAAAGTTAACTTTCTAAAAGGTTATTGCATCACCTGCCAGGTGAGAGTCACCCGCTATCGACAAAGTAGTTCTGATGTCTACAGATGATGGACCGTTAGATGATAATTCTGGAGCTTGGAGAGAGAGAGAGAGAGAGAGAGAGAGAGAGAGAGAGAGAGAGAGAGAGAGAGAGAGAGAGAGAGAGAGAGAGAGAGGGGGGGGGGGCAAGTTGCCGATGTGGTTTTGAGAAATACCAAAAACATACTTCAAATTCTAATTATCAGACAGAATATGTAAAATTCACATGATACTTTGAATTATCGGCCATCAAGGGATCATTTAAACAATGTCAGCAAATCTGAAATGAAATGCTTTACAAGAAAGACAACTCATCTAAAATTTCTACTTTTTATTTGAGCCCGATACACAGAAACACTGTGGATATATACTTCAGGGGCTTATCACAGTTTTTATAATATATATATATATATATATATATATATATATATATATATATACTATGATAACACAGTATTATAATAAGATAGGGACTTGTCACCACACACACACACACACACACATAATATATATATATATATATATATATATATATATATATATATGCGTGGGTGGGTGGGTGGTGATGGTGTGTGTGGTGACAGGTCCCTACCTTTAGGTTCAAGTGAATTAAAAACCCAAACACGATTCGTGGATTTTCCTGTATGTTCAAGGTGTTTTTCTGGTTTGAAACGGAGAAAAATTCAGTATGGTCTGATTACGATTACCTATCAGATTTTAAGAGAGAGAGAAAAAAATAGTTGGCAGTGGGTTTATCAATTCGTGCCACTGTTCGCTTCAATATAGTGTCATGTGGTCAGAAATTCTTAGTATGTCTGTAGTCAGTCATTCGTTGGATGTAGAATGTCTCATCGAGCCGCCAGACGCTTGATTCATTACCCACATCTTTCACCATTTCACGTGGACTGTCAAGCAAAGTCTAGACAATATATAGACTGCCAATCTCTGACATTTTTTTTCAAGATCGATGGGACCCAAGATACATTTATAATAGAAAGATATAGGCATGACGTATATCATGTTGTAATATCATAGATATCATAGCCAATATATAATAAATACGTGTGATGATCCACTGTGTTCTTATGATATGTAAATGAAAAGACTAAGGTAACGAACAGTGATCAATCTCATAATTCCTATAGAAAATACAAATAGAAAGATGGGCAAACACGGACCCCCTGACACACCAGGTAGGGTCAGGTGCCTAGGAGGAGTAAGCATCCCTTGTCGACGGGTCACACCCACCGTGATCAAGTAGACGAAGTAATCCGTAGTCAAAATCATAATAATTTGTGACGGATAACATCTAAAATTTTTGGTACTTCACCTACAGCTGGTGATATCTTAACATGAAAGAAGAAGAGCCGTACGGGCTTTATCAGTCACCAGAGTATTAGTTAAAAGTATCATTAGTCTCAATGGCTATGAAACCTAGAAAAATTTTCTGTTCTGAATATCTAAGCTAAATTTCTAATATTCAGTAGCAGTATAAAACAGGATGTTTTCTTAAATCTGAAATGCCCTCGAAAGTGTCCATACTGATGAAAGGCTTTACATAATATATATAACATAGCACGATCTGACCAATTTGGACCCGCCCAAGTCAAAACCCCGGGGTTGCGAAATTTACAATTCTGGTTCCTATTTTTCTGCTTTTCTCTGAATATGCATTTAGTTTCTATAAAATGTCATCAGCAAACTTGAAGATAAAGGCAATAATCAAATAATCATTGTAATCTGTAATAATTTTGACTCCGTCCGGGAACCAAGCCCCAAGCTCCCCCCCCCCCCCCCCCCCCCCCCCCCCCCCTAGGATCTTGATTTTGGTGAAGCATAACCAACTCCTTCTAAATATCTATTTAGTTTCAATTTAGTATTAATAGCATTTGAGAAGATATTTTTTACATATACACTATATATACACCGGTGTAACGAAGGAATTTTCACTCGGTTGAGAATCGACCTGGGGTAAAATCAACGCTGAATATTAAGACCGAAGGTGTTGAATTTAGACCGTAGTCCGTTGAAAATTGAGCCGCGTCGTGGAATTTTGATTAAAACCGATTCTAAATTCAACAGCATACAAATACATATTAATGAATATATATTTTACAGATATGATTTATCAAATTAAAAAAAATTACAGTTGATTAATATTTATTCTTTAGAATTGACATGTTTACATTGATATCTTCAATTTCACATGGACAGTCCTGTACAAAACATTTTAAAGATGAAGGTCTCGAATTATCTGAAGAACCTTTACAATATGCAAGTAATTTATTTATCTTCTCGCGTATATCGCAATGTTTTGTGTGATATTTTATTTTAAAAAAATATGTCTGAATTAGAATATTAGTATATGGTTACACGATATACTATTTAGTTCAGAAATGCGTTTGTTTGTATTTGCTATAGACCAACAACACTCCTCCTCCCCCCCCCCCCCCCTTGTATGTTTTTAAGATGATGCATATTCAGGAAATCGACTGGTGCTTCAGGAGTGTTTCAATACCGCCTAACCCCACCCCGAAAAAAATTCTGATTTGTTTTTGTTTCTTTTTGTTGGGTTGTTTCATGTGTTTTGTTTTTGTTTTTGTTCTTTTTTTTTGGGGGGGGGGGTTGAGGGCAGGGGTATAAAGAAAAGCGATGTCATATGTTGGTTTGTTTCGTGAGTTTTGTTTTGTTCTTTTGGGGCGTTTTTTTGGGGGGGGGGTTGATTTGAACTTTTAATTTTTTTTTTGGGGGGGGGGGGGGGGGGGGTAAGGGGGAGGTATAAAAAAAAAAAAGCGATGTCATAAGTAAGATTGTTATGGACAACCGTGACGTCAAACATGAAAATCAGACAACAGTCCTACTGATGAACAACATGATTTCAGACCAATTTTTATCTTTCTAGAAAAATGACAATTTTGAAACTGAAATTTCGATAGGTGGATACAGATAAATCGCCTAGAACAAACTTTCAGATGAAAGACAGCTCAGACCTGTGTAGCTGGGGTCAATGTTCAACAAGGTTAATATTTCATTGTGTTGAGGTCATCAGAGATTAGATAAAAAAAATTTGCCAAGCTGTTGCACCCCTCGGGTGCAGTAATCCTGGAATTTACAATTTCTGTCTCCCTTGTACCAGTAATGCTTCATATCAAATCTGAAAAAAATGGAATGGTAGTTATCACGAAGAAGTTAAAATGTTCAATTGTTAACACATTTAATCACTGACCACATTGGCCCCACCTTCATTCCAAAACCTCTACCCCTGGGATCATGAAATCTACAACTCTGGTAAAGGGCTATCTGCTCATTCCAAACTTGTAAATTAATTTCACTGTGGGTAGGATGACCACTCGTGATTTCTTACTGTTGTAAAAATATTATTCATTTTACTCTTACTGGTAGTGAAACTATTTTTAATTATATTGATATAAATAATTAAGTGTGGGATGGCCAAACATTTCGTATAGGGTTTGAATGAATACTGCTACTCACTAAGTCCTGAAACCACGGTTACAGATGCTGGGGTTTTGAAATACGATGGGATCGCATACACACACACACACACACACAGAGAGAGAGAGAGAGAGGAGAGAGAGAGAGAGAGGGATGTTTTGGTAAGTATATCGGTATTACAGCCTGTGTACATATTCCAGTGTTCAGGGGATTGGATAAAAGAAGTCTTTATGACGATTTCCCGCACTGATAAATTTGTTTGGATAACCTATTTGGACTATGAGCATGTTTTCTTTTCTGTGGCAAAGTGTCGCTGCTAAGTTATTATTAAACTTAAATGTTGCAGAATATGGTACGTTTTTGCTGAATTGTTTGGTATATGCCAATATTGTTTCAGTCCGTTTTACCTTTGTCTGAACAGCATTAGAAGACCTCCGAAGTACATTGTGTTTGAGATTGTTAAATATCATTCATACAAAACTAAGACACAATTGTATTCTTAATTCTGATCTGCACAGATGTAATATAATAGCAGATCCAAAGTGTTCGTGTGGATATTTAGAAGATGCATACCACTCGTTTTTCAAATGTTACGTTGCTATGATCAATAAACACGACTGATGAAGACAGGTAACACGGTCAAAATATTTCAGAAAAGTGTTTAGAGTGCTTGTTTCTATATATATTATATATATATATATATGTGTGTGTGTGTGTGTGTGTGTGTGTGTGTGTGTGTGTGTGTGTAAATGTTATTCTGAGCCAGTATTACCTATAAGAAAATCTTTCTGAAGTTCACGCACCACTGGGCATGGTTACATCTAAGTTAAAAACTGCACAATGCAGCGGAGTTGGGAGATGAGAGCAAGAGTAAACAAGGCATTATTTGTTAGATATCATAAGCAAACAATACATTCCACAGCTACAATTATACATTTAAATGCGATCTCCCAGAAACATCGTCACCAGATCAATTTGCCATCAGTTCACGATCTACTGACAATAAACCCCACAAATATCGTGATTAAGGCACAAAATCATATTTTTCTGTTGATCCCTGATGTGTTTCTCACACGAGTCGTGAAAAGGTGGCTTCTATATAGAAAGGTTGTTCTAGAAAAGTGACGAGTCAACATAGATCAGGCCTTCCTCTTAGGATTGCGCGCAAAAATACGAAAGCACATGTAGCTAATTTTCGTAGCTATTTTTTTCTTCTTTTTTAGATTTATAAGCGCGAATCTTTTACAAATAAACGTGTATTTTTCGCGTTATAACACAAAATATTCCATATGAATATGATTATGTAAAACAGGAACCCGTGATTAGTACAATGAATGAACGTTTATGCATCCATAAGTAACTTTAAAGTAAAGAACTATACACACGCTAATTTCCCTACATTATACACTCGCTAATTTCCTTACATTTTACATACGCTAATTTCCCTTCCCTACACTTTATACATGCTAATTTCCCTACATTTTACACACGCTAATTTCCCTACATTTTACCAACGCTAATTTCCCTACATTTTACACACGCTAATTTCCCTACATTTTATACATGCTAATTTCCCTACATTTTTACCCACGCTAATTTCCCTACATTTTACACACACTAATTTCTCTACATTTTACACACGTATTTTTCAGAATGTTTGGCAAATATGCAGTTGAAGTTTTATTGAATACAAAGTAGAATTCATATTTACATTGATGTCACAAAATATTAAAACACTACTGGATTATCAACCACAAAGTCTCTGAATTTATGTCAAGTTATTGAGTAACCAATGCTTAATTTACATTTTATTTTGATTCAGCCTGATAGACGACCCATCAGACTCACTAGAAAGCACTTGGTGACCTAAGTCATTTTCTTCCGATAACAGATGAATGTACACTTCAAACGTTATGTCCCTTTGCTGCCATTTCTGGGGAAAAAGCCAAAGAATTCTCAAGACAACTTTACAGCTTTGTCATCTGATATGGTTTTGGTTTGGTTTGAACATATTTTATTGTCGAGAAAGATCTCTCCCATATGACAATAGCACAAAATTTGTTCCAAAAATTAAATTACGATGGAATCAAAGGTCAGTAAGATGATCTTCTGCCATAAAGCAGTCAATTATATTAAGAGACGCATACATACACAAATACAAAGTACAGCTGGACAAGTCTATGCCAAATATGAAAATTAAAAAATGTGTAAATCTTTGACTTATCTTTAATTTTGTCTGAGTATTTAAAAAAAACACAACAAAAAAAACCCACAACAAAACAACCCCCCCCCCCCCCCCCCCAACACAGTGTTCGTTTGTTTAGTGGTTAGACACACAGGAAATAGATATACCCAGATGTTTTAAAAGTTTATTTTTTCACGCCTGTCGTAAAATATAATTTTAATATATTTTGGTCGGCCATGTAATAGAGACCTCTATTTCATTTTCAATACTGAAAAACTATAAGTTATCCATTCAGAGAGGCATTACAGCTCAATTTATATATTTTAATCGAGTGCTTTTTAAAACATGTATCGATAAAATAATAAAAATCATAACAATACTGACAATTTTTAACATTAGGGATGCATTAATTTGCTATCAAATGCGCTTGAAAGATGATCCGGAATTCAATGGTTTGATTGTTACCCTCCGTGCGCATGCATCCGAAGACCGAAAAAGGAAGTCTCAATGTTGTTAAAAAAGGGCCTTCAAAAACTATTAATTTTTGCATTTAAATAAGATTCTTAGCTTTAGAAATGTGTTATTTTTGCAAAGTTTATACATTCAACTATGCAACAAAATTAGAGAAAGCTCTGGGAAAATTGTCATTTTACGATTTTTGCCCAAAATGAGCTGTAGTGTCTTTTTAAATAAAAATATTTTACAGTGTGAAAATAACAACTGATTGTGACGTCATGTTGTGTATTACTTTACATTCAATTTAAAGATTCGTAATAAAAAAATAAAAAAAAAAATAAAAAGAAAAAGGTCCCAGGTTCTTCAATATTTTGTAGTTAGATATGGAATTTATTTCACTCGTGAGACAAGTTTTCCCCCCTTCACATCGCAATTGTGGATATTGTTCAAACTATAATTGTTCGTCCCAGAGATAAACCTTGGTATGATTCAATGATACGAAAAACAATCCAAATGAGCGATCGACTTCGTATGAAAGCATTAAAATGAAAAAAACCGTCTCTGGTCCACTTATAGATAACATTGGAACCTGCTTAGACGGTTCGAGCAAATACAACAATAAGTTATACTGGCAGTTGACGAAAGACTCATTTAATATCAAATGATCAAATGAAATACCTCCAATACAAATGAACGACAAGAAGGGCGTTCACAAGTTAGCTTAATCTGATTCAGACCGAAGCTTTGAATGCACACTTCTCATCAATATCCACTATCGATGAAACCACTGAAACACTACCAAGTGTAATGATTTGACGAACAAGAAGTAGTAGATATTATTACAATATTTCCAGTCAATCAAGTTGTTAGCCCAGATTGTCTTAGTCATAAAATGTTGAAATCAACTAAAATCTCCATTGTCGAACCACTTACTATCTTATTTAACAGATCATTGTCAGAAAATGTGTTTCCATCTTCTTGAAAAGTGGCTCACATCTTTCCTGTTTTTAAAAAGGAAGACCCGTCAATAGTATCTAATTATAGGCCTGTCTCGTTATTATTAAGTGTTAGTAAAATTATCGAGATGATCATTTTCAAACATCTTTATAATTATTTTCATACTAATGATTTATTTTATTGATATCAAGCCAGATATTTACCTGGACATTCTACAATCTATCAATCATTAGAAACATACCATAACATCGTTCAAAGTATTGACGAGGGAAAATCATATTGCTGGTGACAGTTCGCTCCAGTAACCTTCATATAGTATGCTAGATATTGAATATAAGCTTAATCATGATTTATATATTAGAAAAATTGTAGATTGATTGTTTATTGTTTAACGTCATGCTCGAGAATCTTTCACTCATATGGCGTAGTCACTATTTCCGGTGCAAAATTTAGGCCTGTGCTCGGCGCTGGTGGCCTTTAAACAGGGAGGGATCTTTATCGTACCACAGCTGCTGTGACACGAGGCCTCGGTTTTTGCGGTCTCATCCGAAGGACCGCCCCATTTAGTCGCCTCTTACGACAAGTAAGGGGTACTGAGGATCTATTCTAACAACCCGGATCCCCACAAAGAAGATGTGTCCAAGGGCATAGAACACATCCATGTTATGACAATACTTTAAAAACATAAACTTGTGAGTTTTCTGTAGCTTGCTTGATTTTTTTTCAGTGTTATTTGTTGATAACATAGATTACAAAAATAATCTAATTTACAACGGAAAAGATGCTCAAAGGCCACAAGCACCGAGCAGAGGCCAAAATTTGCAGTCCTTCACCGGCAATGGTGACGTCTCCATACGAGTGAAAGATTCTCGAGCGGGACGTTAAACAATACTTATTCAATCAATCAATCATACATCAGTAAAGTACGTGTCTTTATATGTGCTGAAATTCAAGGTCACGTTGAAGGTGAGAGAAATGATGAAATACATAATCATAACTGCATGGAAATCGCCCCTGATACATTTTATTTAAGTTATTATACCATAATTTATGATAAATCATTACTTACCTTATTCTTGTTTGGTGACCATTTTGCTAAATGGCGATAGCAGAACGAATCGTTATTATAAAACAGCACCCTGACGGAACCTTTATACCATTTTAAGTCACTGAGTGGTATTCCGATTAGAGCAAAAGAAACTCGACTGGCATGTTTTTGAATAGAGGTCACTTGGACAGACGAACTGATAACCAAACAAGAATACGGTAAGTAATGATGGTCGGATTTTCGATCGAAATTAGAAAACACTCGGAACGTAGATTACAAACGATCATTTTTTGCCAAGAATTAATAATGTCTGTAATGTATATGTTAAAAGATTCGTATATGTTTATTGTTGCAAACAACTTTATTGCGAGGGTTCTGTCACTTCCTTGTTGCGGGGGTTCCATCTCTCACTTCCTTCATTGCCAGTTGTTGTAGCGTTGCTATGGAATCCAACGATAAGCAGCCGACTGAAATCAAGGTGGGTTTTTTTTATTCCTTAAACATACTAGTGGTCTAAAACATTGTCCTCGTTGATTTACAATCTGATACTAGCATTTTAGATTTTACAAGGGGCAATCGACGTACCAATATTTCTTAAGTTCCTGCAGAAATTCATGCATGTTTTTCTTTCAGTTATTATATGGTTTTTGTTGCACAGGCATCACGTAGATTACAATCTTATCCGTACGCTCAAAAATCCGACCATCAGAAGAATTAGTTTCAATATTTGGTATGTAGTGGCAATTCATTAATTTCATTTGTTTAATTTATATCAATTTAGGGTAAAAGATGATTTCAGTGTTTTAGGAATGAACATTTTATCGAAAACTTTCTCCACTGAATTGTTGGGAACGTAATTACAAGACCCCGAAAGACATGCCTTCATCGCTCACCTTAGTCGGCATACTGTCAGAAACAATCTGCATTTAATTCAGAATAAAATCAAAAATTACATATTCATGGCAGACGACCTTGTCTGGTACCCTTCAATGCGACATGACGAAATCAACAAAATCGTACCTTTCCCGTGATTCTCCATCACAATAAAGCTATGTACATCACAATTACAATTTTCGATACAACATGTGAATGTTTGATAAAAAAATGCAATTCCTATGAGTATTTTGCTTTTATTTCCGTGTCCAAGGCAAGAAGACAGGCCAATTAGAAAAGTGTTCACATTATATGAGAATAGGTCGGTAGCGCCTCCGAACACTTCTATGAAGTATAATAATCAACATGTTGATGGTGGCCATTATTGGGAAGAAGAAAAGAAGAATTATTCTACATAAACATGAAAATGTGTCCCGTTATAATACACGAAAAAAGATCTAATTTATATTCCAAAATGCAGACTGGAATTATTCAAAAAAATCATTTGTACCCGATTCCGTAAAACTTTGGAATTTATCAAATATAGTCCAGAGAAGCCATCTCAATCAAATCATTCCGCAAAAATATAATAACAGAAATCACAAGCCCACCGTCCTATTTTTCTTTTGGGAAAGGATTCATCAATGTTACTCATACCAAGTTAAGGCACCAGTGTATAATTTCATTATGATCTTTATAAACGAAATATTACAAATTCTCCATTCTGTTTATGTGGACACAACGAAGATGTATATCACTTCCGTTTTGCTTGTAAAAATTACTCTAGAAATGATTTTTTAAAATCGCCTCTTCTTGTAAAATATGTAGACTATCAATAAAATATGTTCAAAATAAATCGTGAAAATATAAAAAAAAAATCTGTCTTACTCGTGAAATAAATTCCATATCCATGTACAAGGCATTGAATACCCTCTACGTTTTCTTATACTTGTGCAAAAAAACCCCCCCAAAAACAGGGGAAATGGACAGGGGTTCTCACTGGGGGGGGGGGGGGGGGGGGGGGGGGGGGGAGGTCCTAGTCCTATCTATCACTTCCGTACTGCGGGGGTTCCATCTCTAACTTCTTTACTGCGAGGGTTCTGTCACTTCCTTGTTGCGGGGGTTCCATCTCTCACTTCCTTCATTGCCAGTTGTTGTAGCGTTGCTATGGAATCCAACGATAAGCAGCCGACTGAAATCAAGGTGGGTTTTTTTTATTCCTTAAACATACTAGTGGTCTAAAACATTGTCCTCGTTGATTTACAATCTGATACTAGCATTTTAGATTTTACAAGGGGCAATCGACGTACCAATATTTCTTAAGTTCCTGCAGAAACTCATGCATTTATCAAAAGTATGGGCATTATGACAACTTACAAAAGGAAAAGGCCAAGATAACTAACAGTATTCAATCTTATAATTCCTATAGAAAATACAAATCAGAGAGATGGGCAAACACGGATCCCTGGTCATACCAGAGGTGGGATTAGGTTCCTAGGAGGAGTAAGCATCCCCTGTCGACCGGTCACACCCGCCATGAGCCCTATATTCCGATCAGGTAAACGGAGAAATCCGTAGTCAGAATCAGTGTGTCAAGAACGGCCTAACAATTGGTATGAAACACATCAGATAGCATATGACTTAATGGTAAGTTGTAATGGCAAATTAGATCGTTATAACAAAAGTAATTAAATGATCTCTTAAATACGTTATGTAACCTCACTTACCACCGACTTCAATGAACATGCTTTGCATGTTACAGTGAACGATCTGCAGAAACTGAATCAAGTAAACATACTCGAACATCTTACGTCGTTATCACAGGTGTATCACGTGGTAATGGAAGTGATGTCATCACTTTTCCACTTCGTCAAACGTAAAAAAAAAAATAATAAGAGACTATACGTAGTCACCTTTGTTTTGTTTATTAATATTTGTATACGTAGACGGGTAGATAGACAATATAGGGTCGGTTTCCCGCCCATACATATGTTGATGTAATTCTATCTTCAGGGTACCGTATTTCGAGCTCCGTGTTCAACATGGAGACAGTGGTAGCCTATCTTAACTAGAACTTGAAATACGGTACACTGGTGTTATGAAAAGAGTATAAAACGATTTTTTTGGGGTCAGTTTCTGTCACGCTTCCTATAAAAATGTCGGAATGTGTTTATGAACGCTTTGACAAATCAAATGTTACAAAATGAAATCTTAAGATTACCTCGGGATACTTGACCTCCTTAATACTCCGCTCTGGTTTGGAAACAAACATTATACCATTATGGATGATGATCAGGTAATGGGCTGTCAGTTTACGAAGTATCGAGATACTTGAACATTTTCACTTTACTTTCTCCACAAGTCCACAGATTACCATTGTCTACGCATATTCCCTTCTCAATATAGATCCCAACATCTTTATTCAAAGACAATAAGATCGCTATAAAGTTTCCGTCCTTGTCAATCATATGGATACTGTTAACATTAACAATTACTAAGATCCGCCCCAGTGCGTCGGTACAGATTCCATAGGGACTGAATTTTGATTTACCATTTTGTATATGGCCTCTGTAGGAGAACCGGTGATTTCCGTCCCTGTCCACCACTACTACGGCTTCATTAGAGCCTCGATCTGAAGTACAGGCATCGCCGTTCACGTTCTCCGTTATATAGACAGAGTAACTAAAGAGAGCTTTACCCCTGCCGTCGTACTGACTTTGCCAGAGTTCTCGACCCTCTCTGTCGTATCGGACCACTTTGTTAAGGACACCATTTGTCATCCCCACCAGCATGTCGCCATTCCTATGAGAAGAAAAGACACAGCGTGGCGTCCAGTTTTCTATGGTGGTGACGGTGTTGGTTTTCTTGTCTGAACTGTACATCTTAATGCTGCCATCTGATCTCTCGATATATAAAAGATCACCACCACCAGTCACCGAGAAATACCCGGTCATGGAGGAGCCCTTGGTTTTCACTTCATCTAGTTTGTTGCCCATGTTATCATTCAATATTATCTGACCCTTATCATCCCCAATCCAAAATTTGTTACCTGGGACATTTGAAATATGTCTTGCCTCTGGAAACGGCAAGTTGAATTCATGACATTTGGTGGGAGAGGTAGAAATGGTTGTCTTCGATGCAGAGGGACTTTTGTCTTGTTGTATTAATGATACACCAGTCGTGCTTTCGGGTACCAATAATTTTCCAAGTAGTTTTTCTACCTCGTTTTCGTTGACATTTTCGCGATGATAACTTGGCTTATCTACCTCTGACAGTTGAGGTTCCATAACGTCCGATTGTAGTAACTCTTTTCGCAGCATCAGCTTCTCGGAGGGTTTCCGTTCTTCGTCTTCATAGTCTTCAATCAACTGTTCGTAGTTACTTATGTAATCTGAAATGAGACTGGTTTGGTTTTTGAATTCCTCATTCAGCCTCCTCTCTTCAGTATCTAATTTTCTGAAGTTCTTTTCCAGAGTAACATCTACTAAATCCTTGATCGTCTTGGCATCCTCTCTCATCTGTGTTCTGATGTTGGAGATCGTCTGTTTTGATATGACGTTTTCCGCAGATAATGTGGCTAAATGGTTGCGGCATTTTGGAATGATGAATCGTTTGATATTTTCCATCCTGTCACTGCAAGGTTGTTCAGTGTCTCTCAGTACGTCATCTGTGTTTTTGAATGTGTGGCCATCGTGGTTTTCTTTCAGGCATCGCGGACAGACAGGAAGTTGGCATTCTAAACACGCCATAATGTATGAGAAATCTGGATGGATCCTGCAAGACTCGGTGTTTGCAGATGTCGTCTGTCTCTCCTGGTAGGAGACGATGACGTGGGATTTGGTGGCATTGCTCTTGGTGTGACGGTTCCGGCATACCTGACACAGGTTATCGGTACAGGTGTTACAGTAATATACAGCGTTCGCCTCACACTGTGTACACTCCACATAGTGCTGGGCAAACTTTATGTCTCGTCTGGACATCTGAAAAAGGTCGGAAAAAATTATTCTATAAAAGTCAAAGAAAGAACAGAAATTGACTTAGGCAAGCGTTGTTGTCTATCACCTCTTGAGGTCATGGCAACATACCTGGTGGTTTCGTTACCATGAAGACACATCTTAGTTACCATACAAATACATGAGGCTCTGGTGAAGGATGTCGTGTGGTTTCAGTCCTGTGTATGTTTATCCACAGATATCTGAATTTTAATCAATAATTTGACATTTTAAATATACTAAAGAAGAAAAAAATTAAAATTCAGATACCTGTTTTCTATCTATGGACAACATTACATAAAACGTGAGACTCTGGAATGTTTCATTCACTCAGTGCAAACACAGGCACTGCGTTACATGAGAAATGAAAATAATCCGAAATTGCTCTACCTATGTCACACTATCACTATTTCTGACGTGAAAAAAAAATAAATTGATTTCCAATTGCAAGTGATGGCGACATTCAAATTCCGTACAGGCAGTGAACCGGAACACGAACCATGAAATGACTCCCTCGTTTGAAGAAGAAAATTGAATATAGAGTACTTGGTGGCATTTGATATTTGAAATATTTCAGAAAGACAATTTATATACTAACCTTACAAGACTGTTAAATTGGAAATGTCACGTGAGCTATTGAAAGAAAATAAAACTTTAGCGGTGCACACGACCTCATGTGTTTATAAGTCTTATTAGGGTACCCAGATATATATAGATGTACTTCAATCATGAAACAAAGAAACACTTCTCTAAGGTAGTCCGAAGTTACAAACCTCTTAAGTGATATTACATGTTCCTATTAACATACTGCTTTCGAGGATCCGACATGATGTGTCTGTATAGACAAAGAACGATAACCCCACTTTTCTGAATAATCGGGTAGGTTTTCAGGTGGATCAAAGGGTTTATTTTGTCGGACCTGCTAGGTCTCTGGCTACGTCACGTACTGTTGTACAAGGTCTATATATGGATCGATTTAGAAGGGTTTCACTTAGAATAACAATAATTTATTAGAACTGCCACCCTAGAATCTTTACGATTCAAATGAAAAGTAATCCTTACTGTGAACATGTGATCAAATACACAGGTCAAGTAAAATACGGGTAACTACGTTTGTATGGTTATACAATGAGCACAGAGTGCTGATCGTACAGGTCAGTGTACACTGTGCTACTCCTGTGCTTATCGTACATCCCTTGATGGTTAACAAGCCCCCTTCAATTCTATATCGACGCAAATTGAAAACGATGGACGATTTTATGATTAAGCAATGAGTGTTTGACGGAATTCAATTTGTTATTGAAAAAATGAAAGAAGAAAATAAAGATATATATTTTCATCCATGTAACAAAAAAAACCCCCAAAAAACAAACAAAACAAAAAAAAAAAACAACAAAAAAACAAAACAAAAAACAACAAACCCCCCCCCCCCCCAAACAAACAAACAAACAAACAAAAAAAAACCAAACAACAAACAAACAAAAATAAAATAAAATAAAAATAAATTAATTTAAATAAAATAATAATTTCCACCTTTCCTTTCTTCTTTAGATATGTTTATTATTTTTTCCTCAGGCCACCAGGGGGCCTCCGTGGCCGAGTGGTTAGAGCATCGGGCTCTGTCGGCGCTTGTTCGAATCTCGGCCGCGGCGTTATGTGAGCAAGTTTGTCAGTTTACTTGCGGAAGGTCGGTGGTCTCTTCCCAGGTACATTGTATCTGGGTTCTCTCCTCCACCAACAAAAACTGGACGCCACCAGATAAATTGTTGAGTGTAGCGGAAAGCAATAAATAATCAATCAATCCTCAGGCCACCAGTTCAGTAGAATGAGACTGTATAATATGATTTCAAATGTACAACATATCATAGTAACAAAGTGATGTTATAAAAAAAATCAAATATCTCTGTCCGGTTTTATTCCAATCCATGCTGATCTCTACAACAAACTGTGTGAACAGCCATCCCAGTATAACACACTGACGAAGTCCGAGATGTAATTCGAGAAAATACCAAAAATCAAATTTATGAGACTTCCACACACAAACCAAACAGAAAGTGGTCTCTGTCCCTCATTGCTCACCTGAGAACCAAGAACCGTGAAAAGGTGAAGATAATGAACAGTGATCAAGCTAATAATAATACAAAATCAAATATAGGCGATTTTGAGCTGATAGATGAAAAATTGAAGATAGCGAACAGTGACGAATCTCATCATTCCTATAAAGAATACAAAATAAAGAGTAGGGCAACCACGGATCAATGGATTGATTGATTGATTGTTGTTTTTCGTCACACTCAACAATTTTTTAGTTATCTGGCGTTGTCCATTTTTAATTAGTGGAATAGAGAACCCAGATACAATGTACCCGGGAAGAGACCACCATCTTCCGAAAGTAAACTGGCTAACTTTCTCACTAATATCGGCGCGAACGAGAATCGAACCCGCGCCGACTACAGGTGAGAGGCCTTGTGATTTTGAGAGCGATACTTAAACCGGACCTAAGGACACACCAGAGATAGTATCAGGTGCCTAAGAGAAGTAAGCATCCCCTGTTGACCTGTCATACCCGTCGTGAGCCTACAGCCTGATTAGATAAATGGAGTAATCTGTCGTCAAAATTATGATGTAAAGAATGGCTTATCAATTGGTATGAAATAGCATTCGACCTAATGACAGGTTGTATTTGTAAATTAGATCGTCATAACGACCATAGATATGACAAAATGCTGACGTTAAACGAGACTGTTGAAACGCCTGTAACATTAACTTATCTGTCCATAGCCTGCCTCGATTTACAAACTGATCATAAACAGCACATGCTCTCGCGTATCAAATCAGTTGAGAAATATAAACACTATGCAGGTGATAATGTAATATTGCTACATAAATATGGAGAGTTGGCGATGGAGAAACTGAAGTCACTCTGTTTGTCATGAAGTTGAGTCGTTAGTTTGCCGTTAAATATATGGTCAATAAAATATCCAAGTACGAAACAGACGTGGAAGACTCTGCAGTGTCTTTTATTTCGAGTTCACTGGGATATACCCGGTATTCAGTCGACGTAGGAATGAATATGAGTATTGTTAACATATAAGACGATGATTCGGGAAAAGGTTTGTGATTTCAAATTTACCAGAAGTTTTTTTGAATTATTTTTTTAAGAATCCTCGTTTGAATTTCACCACTTCTTTTATATGTTGTATTATAATAAGCTTGAAGTTTCTCCTTCACAACAGTTAATATCTTTGTGAGACCAAAGATGAAGCAAAGCTTAGTAGAACATTTACTGAATCCAACAATGTTATTTTTGTTTGTAAGGGTTTTTGTCATTGTGAAGTTTAGGAATCCAGTATAGGGGCTGTAACTCATATACATCCCTCCCATTGACTGAAATATTAATCTTTTGAAAGGGAACTTAAAGGATTACCAAATGTAGAATTAATGCAAAGTTCGTTTAAAGTACAGTTGTGACAATTAGCCTTACAAACAATGACAATATTGTTACAAGCTTTATCAGCTGGAGCCACTACGTGTAAATTTTCTGTGATTCTTTCATCACACAGAAGGATAAATGGACACTTTTGTTTTGATGTGTCTATATATACTGGATTGTAACATTCCACAGTATACAGTTTACCTATTCTGACAAGGTGTCGAGTTCTTTTCCTATTCAGCCCACTGTCCGACATGCTGAGGTTGCTTCATATAACAATTATGTAAACTTGATAACATTGAAAAGGTTTTCATTCAAAATATACAACCAGTAATTAACATTGAACCTGATGCGGCCCTGGCCCAAGGCATGAACAAATGTGAATCTACACTACATGAGGATGCTTGCTATTTATATGATAATCTGTACCCTTGTTATTATTTGAAAGTTATTTTTAAAAAGATTGTTTCTGTACATAACCAATATCAACCCCCTAGTGGCACCCAAGGGTCATGACATGACAAAATCTGAATCTACACTGCATGAGGATGCTTTTCAAACAAGAATTCTTATGGTTCTTGAAAACAAGATTTTTTAACATTTTTCTTAGAAACCAATGTTAAAGTTTGATCCTCTTTCATGGCCTGACCCTATCAACCCAAGTTGATTTTTTCCTATCTATATCCCATGTTGAAATCCTTACTGTGGCCCCATCATTGCTCTGGTATTCCGTTTATAAGAAATATTTCTTACAAGTTTCCACTTTTATGGTTTCATGAGAAAAGATTTATTACATCCTATGTGCATTTACTAACCTGTGGTGGATTTCGCGGGGATGGAGGGATTACAACACTCCTCTCCCTTTGTTTTAACAATTTTCAACCAAAAATTGTCTTTTCAAGTGGAAAATGCACAAAAATGGGGTGCACCCCCTCCCCCCAAATTTTCTTTCAGGATTGGAAAAGGTATCAAAAAAAAAAAAAAGGATCCCCCCCACACACCCAAAACATTTATGAACCTGCCTCTAACAAACAGAGCATTGCCTGTATACAAACCACTTTAAAGAATGAAAAGACAGACTAAGCTGGTTTTCAAATCATTTTATTATAAATAGGAACAGGAAGTTGTTATGTATACACTTTGGCATCCTGTACGGAAGATAGCAAGTCAACATAACAGTATTCAGTAAAAATAATAGAAATCTTTAATATTAATCACAATTCTTGGAAATAAGTTTAAAAATATAGATATCAAATTACCCTTGCAATGATGAATAAACAATTGTCTTACATGTACACTTTCCTACAGCATCAAATGAAATATGACACTTTTTAAAAAAAACATGCACGACTCTTAATAAAGCGTTTAACACTTTCATGCCTATCTGTTTAACCAACCCCCACCCTCTTCATATATAAAGGAATATAAAAAGCATTCTTTGTATAAGATATAAAACAAAATTTTCTGAAATTTATTAAAACTTGATCTAAGCCCAGAGTCCCCTTTATACATGTTTGTTTTGTCCCCCCCCCCCCCCCCCCCCCTTCCATGTAAATCCCCCCTCCCGTTCTTGTTTTTTATGATTTACTGTATATGGTTGATAATATATTTATTTGATCAAACTATTTAAAAAGCTCAGAATTAGTTTTGAAAATCACCAGGACAATATCTACATTGCCTCTCTCCCTGTTTCGATGTTAGTCCTGGGAGACCTATTTTCCCTTGCCATTTCATTGCTTCAGTTTGCTCTCTCTCTATATCACACATTAACATGGACCAAGCTTAACAACATAAAAACTTAACTATCAAATCACTATTTACTATACCGTGTTTCAGTTTTGTACAGTATTAATTACTTCATTGAGACATTTTTTAGTTAGATTGCACATAGACCCGCAATCAGTAGCCACACCATGAAGCACTGTAAATCAATACATACGTCTTCTTTTCTCTCTGTGATGTCAATATATCTTTGTTCACAAATACAACTCAAAAGAAACTGATATGCAGGAGAATATTTATGCAACAAGTTCTTATCACGTAGAGCATATCAGTTTCCACTACAGACTATATACACGCTGATATCTTGCGCGATTTATTCTCGACTCTCTGTAATGAGTTGACAATGGCATAAAAACAACCACCACAAAATGTATCAAACACCGTCATATACAGCACTTAACCACACTCGTATTATTTAGCACACAGTACAGACTACTCACATACAATCTGTCACACAGACAAAATGGACTACACAGGTTATAGATATTTACACTGTACATACCAGTACTATGATTCCAGTCATTATAGATATTTATACTCTATACACCAGTACTATGATTCCAGTCCTACTTACACACAATGGTACACATATATACAATGTACAAATCGGGGTACAAATGCATCTAGTTCAAAACATTGCATACAAATTTCATGGGTTACAAATATGTACAATTAATTCTATTGGTATATAAATATGTAAAATATGTAAAAGTCTCAATAAAAATAAATAAATAAACAACAAGAAATAACTTATCTAAAAAAAATTGCAAACAGCTGATCATCCATTTGCAGTTATACACATACAGTCATACATATACACATTTAATACATTAAAATGCTGCATCTTTACATATAATAATGAAATTAATGTTTAATTCGGAAAATGGTTTCTAATCAAGAAATATTAATTCATGAAATTTTATGATTATATAAATACAAATAGTTAATACATTTCAACATCACAAGGTAAAGTTACCCACAATTCCAATACCCATTTTAACATTGCAGGGCAAGTTTACCCACAATTCCAATGTTTATGATAAGGAAACGCAGTGTATGAGACATATTCCTTGATTATATACAAAACAAGAGAGAACATCAGTTTCTGTCCATATATTGCAAATTTTTTCATTTCTACAGGAACACCATTGATGAAGGTTCATCATGCTCAATTCTAAAATTCAGTTTGAATTGAGGATTTTTTTCTATTTTTTTTTTTTTTTTTATCAATTTTGTCAGCAACTCACATACACATGTCATAATAACTTAAGATCGAGTACTTTGAAGAAATGGACATTTCCTAGCTGGTCCCCACAAACTAGTTCCATTCCAGAGGAGCTGTCCAAAATCTCCATGCAAGTCACTGGTGCTGGACATAAGAACTGACCAACCTACCAATGGAAAACAGACATCATCTCCTTGCAAAAATTCATGGTAGAGTGAGTATTGCTTTTTGTACAAACAAAAGACTCATGGGTCATAACAGTCACCTGAGTATCGCACCAAAAACATTTTCCTAGAAATCATATCCTGCCAATGCCATAATTAACACTACTATCTTCACAGACATCCTAAAGGTAGGCATTTTTAAACTGATCTTCAAGGCATTGTAAAATATGGCATGTAACATGATATTTTGCCTTCTATCACCCCATCCCCTCACCCCTACACACACACTTGTTGAGGTGTCCATATCAAAGATTATTCCCAGCCAAACAACAGCTTTCTAGATTCCTCATTGTTAAGAACTTTCCAATCCCATGATGCTTGACCGTCTTTCAACATATTTTAATTTTTTGTGTATTTTATGAAAAAGGAAATTCAAAGAAGCATTTTCCCTCTATTATCTATAGAGCCCCATCCTGCAATACCCTATCACCAACAAATGAAGCATCCCAAGGTCTTAGTATTGTTGTACCTGTTCCAGTCCGTCTGTGAGCACCTGGTCTAGTGTGGTGTAAGATCCGTTGTAGTCTATTTTCCAGGCCTTCACTGAACGGTCCAAGGATGCCGTCAACACTAAACTGTCCTTGACCTTCACACAGGTGACACTGCCATCATGTATCTACAGAACATCAATAGTCTCAGAATTTATATGTTTCCTTGAAAACATGTCCCTCATTCAAAGTAAAGCTACAGTATAATGTTTATTTACGAATAACTTAAACTTGTGTCGTTTATCTTATACCAGTAATTAGAACACTAACCTTTAACGAAGCAGTTTCAGAACTTCCAAACAGAATAGTCAGCTGTCCTTTGGAATCTCCTAGTAGGCGGGCACTGTCTTTGACACCTGTCACTCTTATGTCATTTTTAAGTACTGTCCCACTCAGTACCATGTTCAGTCCACGCTTGTGCTCAGGCACTTCCTGTTTGATGTCGGCCATACAGTTAATTTTGCATGTCATGCTCACGTTTAACTCGCAGCTTCCCTGTCAATAAATAAAATAATGTCAAAATTCCAAATTACATAACAGATGTAGATAATCTTTGTAAAATATGCATAGCCTTTGATCAGTAAAAATAAACATTACGGTTCATATTTCATCCATGGGTGGCAAACCTTGGACATGTAAAATGCAGCAAAGCTCAGTTGCAAATATAACTATGACAATTCATGGTTATGATGAAGAGAAAAAATGTATGAAAGCATAATTTGTTTTTGTTAATGATAAATGTCTCCCCAGCTCTCCAGATTTAAAGTGCTCTACATTATACACCCCTCCTTTTAATGTACTGCATGGTATGGAGGAGAAAGCATGAGCAGGAACATAGACATTATGAACTGCATTTTGTGCAATTCAACATCGATGTGACCAATGTCATTGTTGTATTTGATATGTTATGCTGAAGTACCAGTCGGAAAGTGTCCTTGAAAAAAGGCTATAAAACACTCCTCTTTGATCCACTGTAAATTATAGAAAAATATTAGATCCCTGGGTCAGAAGAATGTGAACATCATTAAATGATAATGAAGTACTGGACAGAATATCAAGGTTATCCTTACAGGAGAAGCATTCACAAGATATTTCACACCCTCCACCCCTCTTAGATCCACTGTAATATGATAACTATTAGATCCTCCTATCCTAATAATACGCACATTTACAAATGGCAATGAAGTATTGTACAAAGTCTGATAAGCCATATAGGAGGAGAAGCGTTCACAAGCTATTTTACACCCTCCACCCCTCTTAGATCCACTCTAACTTTTAGGAAAATAGTGGATCCCCCCCATCCTGACAATATGCACATCTACAAATGGCAGTGATGCATTATACAAAGTTTCAAATCTATCTGAAAAACCACACAGGAGAAGCGTTCCTAAGATGTTGTGACAGACTGACTGACATACAGACTGACAGATGTACAAAGAGTGCAAAAACAATAGATCCCCCCCCCCCCCCCCCCCCCCCCCTTGGAAGAGGAAAGACATAATTCAGTATTTCATTTTTTTTTTTTTTGGATGGCCATTTAAAACCACATTTTTTGGACTTACCTTGGGTGCAAATGAGCCAGTAACTCCGAGAGCCTGAACCCGAGAGTCTGACCTCATTACTATTAACTGCTCTCCGTCTAGCAGCAAATTCATCACCCACATCCCGCTGTCACCTGACCTGTATATGTAAAATAAAAATATCACCGAGTATGATAAAATACTACACGCACTAGAAAATTTATTGCTCCACATATTTTTACTAATTAGGTAATGTTCCACTTTATGTCCAGTCATACTGGCATATTTTCTGACTGGTTAAAAATGAATTGACCACAAAAATAATATGCAGAAATTAAATATTTTACCCCCCCCCCCCTTCCATCTTAATTAAGCAAAAATACTTTCTCATTTGGTAAGGATTTCAGTTCATGCACACAGTCATCTTAAAGAAACGAAAATCCCCCCCATTTCCTTACGCGAGTGACATGGACTTTAACGGAGTTTTTTGGTCAGTATTGATGATGGTCACTCTGGCATGGTTCCACTCCGCACAGATCACAACATGACCACTGCTGGCTGAAGCTTTCTCGTGCCACAGAATACAGGTCACTGGTGATTTCATTGCATAACTTCTGCTTTTGTTGATCCTTATAATTATAACAGAGAAATTGCGATATTACAAAAAACTACCTCAAACTTTTCCACTTAACAAACACTGTCTGATTTCTTTAAGTATACTTGTGTAGACTTTACACTGACTCTGCCTTAAATAGCTCAGCTTAGTACATGACACAGTAAAACAGGCTTATAACAAAAACACTTATAATGAATTCCTGCTTACAGTGAATTGATTTACTCCCTTATCAATATAATGAAAATTTTATTGGCTGTAACAAATTATGGTGATAATAAATGTTTTTTTTTACTGGCCCTGAAGGTTTGCTAACAAACTGTTTTTTTTACTGGCCCTGAAAAATTTGCTACACAGTATAACTGTTTTACTGATGGAATAAAATTGATTGACATACTACGGTATCTCATTCCCGTATCATTGGTTAGAAGTTTCCATTAACTCCTCTTTGTATGAGGCTTTCTGATGTCAGACTTGCACGGTAAAACTTATTTATGAAAACCGATTTCTGAAAACATTTACAGTGACTATTCTGATATCAGAATTTGAAGTAAAACTGATTTATGAAAACATTTACATTTGAATTTTTACCAAACAACACAGTCCCTGCTACATTTCTTTACTAATGTGATAAGCTCAGTATGACGTTGTAGGCCCATTACTGACACTAGGCACCTGACAAAGCTACTTATGACATTCACGTTAATTATGCCAGGCACCTGACAAAGCTACTTACGACATTCACGTTAATTATGCCAGGCACCTCACAAAGCTACTTACGACATTCACGTTAATTATTCCAGGCACCTGACAAAGCTACTTACGACTTTCACGTTAATTATGCCAGGCACCTCACAAAGCTACTTACGACATTCACGTTAATTATGCCAGGCACCTGACAAAGCTACTTACGACATTCATGTTAATTATTCCAGGCACCTGACAAAGCTACTTACGACTTTCACGTTAATTATGCCAGGCACCTCACAAAGCTACTTATGACATTCATGTTAATTATTCCAGGCACCTGACAAAGCTACTTACGACTTTCACGTTAATTATGCCAGGCACCTCACAAAGCTACTTACGACATTCACGTTAATTATGCCAGGCACCTCACAAATCTACTTACGACATTCACGTTAATTATGCCAGGCACCTCACAAAGCTACTTATGACATTCACGTTAATTATGCCAGGCACCTCAAAGCTACTTACGACATTCACGTTAATTATTCCAGGCACCTGACAAAGCTACTTACGACATTCATGTTAATTATTCCAGGCACCTGACAAAGCTACTTACGACTTTCACGTTAATTATGCCAGGCACCTGACAAAGCTACTTATGACATTCATGTTAATTATGCCAGGCACCTGACAAAGCTACTTACGACATTCACGTTAATTATGCCAGGCACCTGACAAAGCTACTTACGACATGTGGAATTAATCATTCACGTTAATTATGCCAGGCACATAATGTTGTATGGAGTTAACAATTTAGAATTATGTAAGGAACAGGATGAATAAATATCTAAATATAGTAACAACACCCCCACCCCCCCACCCCTTGTGTTTGACCTACCTCACAGCTCCCTGCCATTTCCATTCCGAGACCACAGCGTCATCCCCACCTGTCACAAACTTTTTACTGTCTCTTCCAACAAAGCATCCTGCATTCACAGACTTGGTATGTGCCTGTAGTTAAAAAATGATACCTTTTGTGTCAGAGAAAATTCATGTAAAATTGTCAGACTGTGGGTGTGTAGCATGTACACTGAGATACAATTCATAGTCGCATAATTTGATGCAGAAATCTAATGTCTGTTTAAAACATCAATTGTCTCAGCATGTCATTCACGATTTTACAACTCACACTACTGAACATGAAAAACACAAACATGAAATTTGGAAGACTTTAAAAGTGTATAAAATTTCACATTCCTTTTAATGTTTAACAGCTAAGATGAACATCCGAAATTCTTTGTTTTACCTTTAGGGATTGAACAAGATCCACATTAGTTTGGTCAGCATTTACACACCACAACTTGATGTAACCATCTCTGTCAAAGCAAAACAGGAAATGCAAAATATCACCTTTGCATTTAATCGCTAGTTTACTCAATTCTCAGTTTGCAAATTTGTGGAAGGTTTTATCTAACACAAATACTTCTTCACTGTAAGCATTTGCTCCAAACCAAATGCTGCAATTCTGCAAAGACTAACCTGCTTCCTGTTAACAAACAGCTTCCGTCCTTGGAGAAGGATGTGAAGGTCACCTGAGCATCATGACAACTGGACACTGTCTCTGAGCTAAGTGAGGGTTTCCACAATCTGACAGATTTATCCAGTGAGCTTGTGCACAGGTTGCCTTGGGAATCTGAGGCTACACCTAGGATTCTGTCGTCATGTCCAGTCAAGCTGGCCAGCTCATTAGCCTACAAGAGACCAGTTAAAATCTTGTAACAAGATAGAAACACAGTCAAACCTTGTTATCTTGAACTTGATGGGACCGAGAAAAAACTTCAGGATATCCAAAGATTCAAGATATCGAGGGTAAAATACTTTGAGAATAAGTTGTTGGGACTTCCGAATCACTTCAACATACACATGGTATTAGAGATACCATGTTTCGGTGTTTGAGATACCAAAGTTCAACTGTAGTTATTTTTTGTTTACATATTAGTTAGTACATTGTCAAATTTATAACCAACAAAATAAATAAGATACTTTTATTGCCTAAATTTGCAAAATTTTAAACCCGCTATGAAAACCAACAATACAATATTATCACATAACAGTTTTTTTCCCACAAACAATAGCTTCCCACAGAAAAAAACAGTTGTATGCTATCTAGTGGTACTGAATTCATAACTAACGTACTTGTATAAATTACTAAATTAATTACATTGAAATTCATTTTATACTTGTCTACAATGTCAATTTAAGAATTTCTAGTTGCGTATAATGTGGTATTAAGTCATAAATGGAAATTTTTTCCAATTCCATTAACAGATAAAACTTCCCTGTAATGGATTCGGAATTAGACAGATAAAACTTACCTGTAATGGATTCGGAATTAGACAGATAAAACTTACCTGTAATGGATTCGGAATTAGACAGATAAAACTTACCTGTAATGGATTCAGAATTAGACAGATAAAACTTACCTGTAATGGATTCGGAATTAGACAGATAAAACTTACCTGTAATGGATTTGGAATTAGACAGATAAAACTTACCTGTAATGGATTCGGAATTAGACAGATAAAACTTCCCTGTAATGGATTCGGAATTAGACAGATAAAACTTACCTGTAATGGATTCGTAATTAGACAGATAAAACTTACCTGTAATGGATTCGGAATTAGACAGATAAAACTTACCTGTAATGGATTCAGAATTAGACAGATAAAATTTACCTGTAACGGATTCGGAATTAGACAGATAAAACTTACCTGTAATGGATTTGGAATTAGACAGATAAAACTTACCTGTAATGGATTCGGAATTAGACAGATAAAACTTACCTGTAATGGATTTGGAATTAGACAGATAAAACTTACCTGTAATGGATTCCAGAGACGAATAGTTCCATCGTCAGAGCAGCTGGCCACCAGTACATCTTCCATGTCTATTTTTGGTTTTTTCTTGACCACTTTGTCCTCTGCTGGAAGTGCTGACCAATCACTGAAGTCTTCCTCTATAATGAATATTGTGATGTCACAGTTCAGTATCACAGAAATTAACAGAAATTATAACCTACAGTCATGGAACATGTATTAAATCACTAACTGTCCCCGATATTTTTGTAATGACCTACAGTAAACAGTTTTCTAACCATTAAATCAAAATGGAAACCAACATACTAATTCTTCTCAAAACCATAAAAATCTGACCCCACGAAAAATGTGCACCTCCAGTAAAGAGGTGCTCAGAAAGATCATGATAAAACTAGCCACTCGCCTTCGTCTACAGCTGAGGACTCAGACACGCTGACCAGAAGAGCACAGTCATTAGCACACTGGGTATGACCGTGGAGAGTGGTGATTTCTGTGCCTTTCTGGGACCACACCTTGACCGTCCCGTCACTGGATGTAGACACTATACAGCCATACTGCAAAAAACCATAACATTCTGAGAAACAAGATAGAATGGTGATAAGTCACAAACTTCGTAAAATTCCTATGATTATACAATTATAGAAATTTGAAAGACTGCAATCTTACAATCATTTTTCAATCTGTGATTCATGAATGGGGAATGAATGTGTTGATTTAGTAAAAGGTACTGCTAATTACTGCCTTAGGACCTGTATCAATGTATTAAACAAGGGATGAACAATTCTGACCCTAGCTGTCAAGAGATTAGTCCTTTATACAGTCAGCATAATGTCATAAGATTAGTCCTTTATACAGTCAGCACAATGTCATAAGATTAGTCCTTTATACAGTCAGCATAATGTCATAAGATTAGTCCTTTACACAGTTAGCACAATGTCATAAGATTAGTCCTTTATACAGTCGGCATAATGTCATAAGATTAGTCCTTTACACAGTCAGTATAATGTCATAAGATTAGTCCTTTACACAGTTAGCATAATGTCATAAGATTAGTCCTTTACACAGTCGGCATAATGTCATAAGATTAGTCCTTTACACAGTCAGTATAATGTCATAAGATTAGTCCTTTACACAGTTAGCATAATGTCATAAGATTAGTCCTTTGCACAGTCAGCATAATGTCATAAGATTAGTCCTTTATACAGTCAGTATAATGTCATAAGATTAGTCCTTTACACAATCAGCATGTCATAAGATTAGTCCTTTATACAGTCAGCATAATGTCATAAGATTAGTCCTTTATACAGTCAGCATAATGTCATAAGATTAGTCCTTTATACAGTCAGCATAATGTCATAAGATTAGTCCTTTATACAGTCAGTATAATGTCATAAGATTAGTCCTTTACACAGTCAGCACAATGTCATAAGATTAGTCCTTTACACAGTCAGCATAATGTCATAAGATTAGTCCTTTATACAGGCAGCATAATGTCATAAGATTAGTCCTTTATACAGTCAGTATAATGTCATAAGATCAGTCCTTTACACAGTCAGCACAATGTCATAAGATTAGTCCTTTATACAGGCAGCATAATGTCATAAGATTAGTCCTTTATACAGTCAGTATAATGTCATAAGATTAGTCCTTTACACAGTCAGCATAATGTCATAAGATTAGTCCTTTATACAGTCAGTATAATGTCATAAGATTAGTCCTTTACACAGTCAGCATAATGTCATAAGATTAGTCCTTTATACAGTCAGCATAATGTCATAAGATTAGTCCTTTATACAGTCAGCACAATGTCATAAGATTAGTCCTTTATACAGTCAGCATAATGTCATAAGATTAGTCCTTTATACAGTCAGCATAATGTCATAAGATTAGTCCTTTATACAGTCAGCATAATGTCATAAGATTAGTCCTTTACACAGTCAGCATAATGTCATAAGATTAGTCCTTTACACAGTCAGCACAATGTCATAAGATTAGTCCTTTATACAGTCGGCATAATGTCATAAGATTAGTCCTTTATACAGTCAGCATAATGTCATAAGATTAGTCTTTACACAGTCAGCATAATGTCATAAGATTAGTCCTTTACACAGTCAGTATAATATCATAAGATTAGTCCTTTATACAGTTAGCACAATGTCATAAGATCAGTCCTTTATACAGTCAGCACAATGTCATAAGATTAGTCCTTTACACAGTCAGCATAATGTCATAAGATCAGTCCTTTATACAGTCAGCATAATGTCATAAGATTAGTCCTTTACACAGTCAGCACAATGTCATAAGATTAGTCCTTTACACAGTCAGCATAATGTCATAAGATTAGTCCTTTACACAGTCAGCACAATGTCATAAGATTAGTCCTTTACACAGTCAGCATAATTTCATAAGATTAGTCCTTTACACAGTCAGCACAATGTCATAAGATCAGTCCTTTATACAGTCAGCATAATGTCATAAGATTAGTCCTTTATACAGTCAGCATAATGTCATAAGATTAGTCCTTTACACAGTCAGCACAATGTCATAAGATTAGTCCTTTACACAGTCAGCATAATTTCATAAGATTAGTCCTTTACACAGTCAGCACAATGTCATAAGATCAGTCCTTTATACAGTCAGCACAATGTCATAAGATCAGTCCTTTATACAGTCAGCACAATGTCATAAGATTAGTCCTTTATACAGTCAGCACAATGTCAGACAGTAGTTGTCCAGTAAACCTGTAATATTTTCATGCATTGATAAAAATATTTCCCAATAAAAAGTATGATTATATGATAGAGACTTAGACAATTTGATAATATGTTAGAGATTTACACAGTATGATTATTTGTTAGAGACTTACACAGTATGATGATATGATAGAGATTTACTCAGTACAATTATATGATAGAGATTTACACAGTATGGTTATATGATAGAGATTTATACAGTATGATTATATGATAGAGATTTATACAGTATGATTATATGATAGAGATTTATACAGTATGATTATATGATAGAGATTTATACAGTATGATTATATGATAGAGACTTACACTGAAACCTATGGCAGTGATAGAGGCCATATGACCTGTTAGCTTGAATTTCTCTTGACCTGTTTTCACATCCCAGATTTTTAGATTGAAGTCCAAAGACCCTGTCACCTGTGAAAAAAGACAAAAAGACCGATAATGAAATAATGCTAAATTATTTATGTAGTACGTCTACTATTATGCATATCAGATTGTAAAATAAACCAGATCCCCATGTACCTTAATAGTCACCTGAGGAAACACAACATAGAACATATGACCTTTCCACTCCAGTGGCTTGAACCTTCATCCAGGGGTCATGAGTTTCCCAATTTTGGCAGAAGCATCACTGCACACCCAGCACTGCACACCCAGCACTTGTGCATGATATTTAGGAGTAGAGAAAATTTTTCCAAATTCAAATAACGGCCATTTTTTATATGATCCTAGTATCCCCACCCTGGAGCCTGAACTCCTGTCCATCAATTTCACAATACAGGTACAGGCCACCATTCTCGATATAACTATGGACCTAATTTGTTTTCTACATACTCAGGAGTGAAAAAGCTGATATTTAAATATTTAATGCATTTTCACAACATGGTCCATACAGCTCCTCCCTGGAGCCAGAATCTCTGATCCATGGGCCACACACTTCAATATTTTGATTATGGCCTCCATACTCAATTTAACAAAGTGACTAATGTGTTTCCTGTATGGTCAGGAATAAGATATTTTTTTAAACATGAATCAATGTTGTATTTTCACTGTACTACCTAAACAGTCCTGCCCATGGGCATGAACCTTTAACTAAAACACCACAGTTCACCAATTTAGTAGAGGTGTTCATGCTCAGTATTACTACAGATCCAGGCTTTTTTGTGACAGAAGTGAATGTTTTAAGATCATACTAATTTTAGAGGTTTCAGCCTTATCCTTAGAGCCCCAAAGCTCAACTTTTGTTCAAAATTAGCCATGCAGTTTTCTGAGAAGTCCAAAGTTTTCTAATAACTTATGATAATGGACAGGCATAGAGGGCAACAGGTCAAGCACGTTACTCAGGGAACCCAGTAAATAGAGCATAACATACTCAAAACCAAGAGGCCAATGGGGAACATTGCTCACCAGTGTCACTGCGGTGACCTAGTAAATAGAACACAACATACTTAAAAACAACAAGTCAATGTTCACCCAAACCACTCAGGTGACCTATCATGGAGAAGAGAACATATTCAAAATCAACAAGTGGCCCATGGGCCACAATGCTCACCCGATTCACTTTGTTCATCAGAGGTAAACCTCATATTTAGGAAACTAAGATGCTGGCATGTCATGTTAGCTCATCACAATAAACGCCAATGTACAAAATAGATAAAAAGTTAACACTTGTGTATGATCATTTTTCTTTCAGATGGAATTAACAACAATTCATTATGACCAGAAATCCCTGTGTGTGTGGGGGGGGGGGGGGGGGGGGGGGATTATAATTAAACACCTTAAACAGCACTTAACATACCAGGAAATCTCCAATGTTTGACCATCGGCAGTCTGATATCCAGTCAGCATGGCACGCATGAAGTTTCTGAACTGGAGCTCGGTTACTGGGGTCAAGCAGACAGCCCCGAACGTCCCAGATAAATACTGACTATAAATAATGGAGATTAAAATTATAGCATTAGTACAGCACAACAATGTTAATTCATGTTTGTATTAATCAGCGGCAAAGCTTTCAACAGAAAAATATATGCACTGTATTAATTTTAGATCTCATTTTAAATTCCATTTAATAACTCATAGGAATTCATTTAATTGTTATTCATTTGATAATCTTACAGCATCTCGACTTGCAGTGGCCAGTTTAGACACATCGCTATTAAATGTACAGCTTGTGATTGGTCCATTTTGACCTCGTAGGGTCAACAGCTTTTTCAGATCAGTTCCACTGAAAAGAGAAAATTGATGATGTAACACACATGCTTAAAAACACACAGTATCTTCAATACCAAGGTAAATGAAAAGTTTCCTTCCATTATTCAGTGGGAGGATACACCACAGACACACAATAACAAACTATCTGAATTTAAAAAGTTTATTTTTTCATTGATTGAACTTTTTCATGTATTTTTTTTTTTTTATCTGAAGCAAGCTTTCATTTTCTCAATAAAGAATAAAATTGATAAATCAAATAAAATTTGAATGAAGTTATGAAAATCAAATTGTTTTCCAAACATCATGTTTCACCACTAAAACTGTGTGATCCATGCCTGAGAAGTTGAGAATCTCTCTGAACAACTGTTTAATACTCACCGTGTACCCTTATTCTTAACACTAGGGTACAACAAACACTGATTGTCCTCGGTTCCCACAGCAATATAGGCTTTTGTGACTGTCACACAGAGAAGGGGGCTGTTCGTGGACATTGTAGCCAGCATTGTCCCCGATGGCACATCAAACACCTACATGTACAACAAAACAGATATACCATAAATCACACAGACACACCACAGACAGCACATCAGACACCTACATGTACAACAAAACAGATATACCATAAATCACACAGACACATCACAGACAGCGCATCAGACACCTACATGTACAACAAAACAGATATACCATAAATCACACAGACTCACCACAGACAGCGCATCAGACACCTACATGTACAACAAAACAGATATACCATAAATCACACAGACACATCACAGACAGCGCATCAGACACCTACATGTACAACAAAACAGATATACCATAAATCACACAGACACACCACAGACAGCACATCAGACACCTACATGTACAACAAAACAGATATACCATAAATCACACAGACACATCACAGACAGCGCATCAGACACCTACATGTACAACAAAACAGATATACCATAAATCACACAGACACATCACAGACAGCACATCAGACACCTACATGTACAACAAAACAGATATACCATAAATCACACAGACACTTCATACGTAGTATATCAGACACCTACTACAAAACTAATACGTCATAAATCACACAGACACATCACACACAGAGCACATTCTACACCTACGACAAAACTGATACGTCATAAATCACACAGACAAATCACAGATGGTACAGTTTTTAGTGTTGAGCAGTGTTTCTGACAACTTTTTGGTTCTAGAGTAAATTTTCTGACAGTCTGATTTCATGCAGTGTTTCTGACAGTTTCTGGTTTCATGCAATGTTTCTGACAATTTCTGGTTGTTGTGCAGTGTTTCTGACAGTTTCTGGTTGTTGTGCAGTGTTTCTGACAGTTTCTGGTTGTTGTGCCGTGTTTCTGACAGTTTCTGGTTGTTGTGCCGTATTTCTGACAGTTTCTGGTTGTTGTGCAGTGTTTCTGACAGTTTCTGGTTTTGTGCAGTGTTTCTGACAGTTTCTGGTTGTTGTGCAGTGTTTCTGACAGTTTCTGGTTGTTGTGCCATATTTCTGACAGTTTCTGGTTGTTGTGCAGTGTTTCTGACAGTTTCTGGTTTTGTGCAGTATTTCTGACAGTTTCTGGTTGTTGTGCAGTGTTTCTGACAGTTTCTGGTTGTTGTGTAGTGTTTCTGACAGTTTCTAGTTGTTGTGCAGTGTTTCTGACAGTTTCTAGTTGTTGTGCAGTGTTTCTGCCAGTTTCTGGTTGTTGTGCAGTGTTTCTGACAGTTTCTGGTTGTTGTGTAGTGTTTCTGACAGTTTCTAGTTGTTGTGCAGTGTTTCTGACAGTTTCTAGTTGTTGTGCAGTGTTTCTGCCAGTTTCTGGTTGTTGTGCAGTGTTTCTGACAGTTTCTGGTTGTTGTGCCGTATTTCTGACAGTTTCTGGTTGTTGTGCAGTGTTTCTGACAGTTTCTGGTTTTGTGCAGTATTTTTGACAGTATCTGGTTGTTGTGCAGTGTTTCTGACAGTATCTGGTTGTTGTGCAGTGTTTCTGACAGTTTCTGGTTGTTGTGCAGTGTTTCTGACAGTTTCTGGTTGTTGTGCAGTGTTTCTGACAGTTTCTAGTTGTTGTGCAGTGTTTCTGACAGTTTCTGGTTTTGTGCAGTATTTTTGACAGTATCTGGTTGTTGTGCAGTGTTTCTGACAGTTTCTGGTTGTTGTGCAGTGTTTCTGACAGTTTCTGGTTTTGTGCAGTGTTTCTGACAGTTTCTGGTTGTTGTGCAGTGTTTCTGACAGTTTCTGGTTGTTGTGCCGTGTTTCTGACAGTTTCTGGTTGTTGTGCAGTGTTTCTGACAGTTTCTGGTTTTGTGCAGTGTTTCTGACAGTTTCTGGTTGTTGTGCAGTGTTTCTGACAGTTTCTGGTTGTTGTGCCGTATTTCTGACAGTTTCTGGTTGTTGTGCAGTGTTTCTGACAGTTTCTGGTTTTGTGCAGTATTTCTGACAGTTTCTGGTTGTTGTGCAGTGTTTCTGACAGTTTCTGGTTTTGTGCAGTATTTCTGACAGTTTCTGGTTGTTGTGTAGTGTTTCTGACAGTTTCTGGTTGTTGTGCAGTGTTTCTGACAGTTTCTAGTTGTTGTGCAGTGTTTCTGACAGTTTCTGGTTGTTGTGCAGTATTTTTGACAGTATCTGGTTGTTGTGCAGTGTTTCTGACAGTTTCTGGTTGTTGTGCAGTGTTTCTGACAGTTTCTGGTTGTTGTGCAGTGTTTCTGACAGTTTCTGGTTGTTGTGCAGTGTTTCTGACAGTTTCTGGTTTTGTGCAGTGTTTCTGACAGTTTCTGGTTGTTGTGCAGTGTTTCTGACAGTTTCTGGTTGTTGTGCAGTATTTTTGACAGTATCTGGTTGTTGTGCAGTGTTTCTGACAGTTTCTGGTTGTTGTGCAGTATTTCTGACAGTTTCTGGTTTTGTGCAGTATTTTTGACAGTATCTGGTTGTTGTGCAGTGTTTCTGACAGTATCTGGTTGTTGTGCAGTGTTTCTGACAGTTTCTGGTTGTTGTGCAGTGTTTCTGACAGTTTCTGGTTTTGTGCAGTGTTTCTGACAGTACAAGGATACAGTTCACATACAGTAGGGGGACAAAAGTGTTGAGAAAAAAATGGCGTCACGTTACCTTATCAAAATATCGCGCATAATAAATCTGTTTATTGTTCGAGTTATGGAAATTCCCTTGAAATATAAATAGGTTAGCATGTGTGACGTAGACCATTACGTGTAATTCATCGTCTGCTCATAGTTTTGTTTACATAATATCTAGTACGGAAGATAAACATACATCAAGTATGAGACTGAAACTGAGTTTGTAGGTCTGCAATCTGTTTTTTTTTTTTTTGGCATTCATTTGCCTGTCCTTTATTTGGAGGTAGCCTTTTAGATCACACAAATTCAAAATTAGTTTACTGAAAATTATTCAGTCTGCCATCTACATATATGTGATGCATTACCATAACTTTGCTGTCTGCAGATGCTGATACCAGGCAACTTCCAGATCCACCACTAGATGGACTGAAGGCAAGACGCCGAATGGCAGCAGAGTGTGGACTAAAACTATGGATCAGGGTGCCTGTAAACACACCGAAAACATTATTATCCCAGGCACTAAAAATTTACGAACAGGGTGCCTGTAAATACACCAAAATCATTATCATCCCAGGCACCAAAAATATACATGAAAATGGATCTGTAAAGAAACCAAAAAGTTTATAATCCTGGGCACTGGGCACCATAAAAATATACGAAAGCGGCCTGTTAACACATCATTCCAGGCAACATAAAATATCAGAAAAATATTCATTGTTCACCAAAGGTTACAATAAATGAATGTACAATCCAGTTCTGAATTTGTAGATGTCTCTAATGTCTATATCTTATGATTGCGTTGAACAATCATCCATCTAAGAGAAATCATACATGTAATTAAATTTCCAATTATATACAGTATCCGATGCTCTGTTACTCAACATAGAGCATGAAAATTATAAGTACATTGGTACCTGTTGTGACATCGTAGAATCTTATAAATCCCTCATGGTACCCCACAGCTAGTGTTTTCCCATCTGGTGACAGAGCCACAGATTTCACCTGACCGTCCTTCTCCTCCCCTAGGCAGTGGATTGGCTTCCCCATGTGTCCTGACCACACCTACAAAACAGGTAAATAAATAAACAAGTTCCTGACTACACCTACAAAACAGGTAAATAAATAAACAAGTTCCTGACCACACCTACAAAACAGGTAAATAAAGTACCCTCACCCATGATCTTCAGTGATGTAAAACTCACCTTGATTTTGTGATCGTCACTGACAGTGATTAGGTTCCTCCCAGTTGGAGAGAATGTAAGTTTATTGATAGGCAGAGCATGACCTCGTATATTGCCAACCTGTAAATATCCACAAATATAACAAATCCTGTACTCTGCAAAATGCCATAATAAATCAGACCAAAATTCTTTTGCGATTTACTGACGATTTTGGTATTATAGAACTAAAATTCCAGCTCAGCTGCCTGCCATCATTATGTATACCTGAATGACAGTCAGTTTTGTATTTATATCATTTTCCCTTACCGGAGTTCCTTTCTGGGACTCCCAGAGTTTCACGTCACCATCCAAGGAGGCAGATGCAATGTATCGACCACATGGAGAGTAGGCTACATCTCGGACTGAGGTATTATGGCCACGTAACACCTGTTGATTGTTAATCAATACATCTGTGTGTATTATGTAATTTCATTTTATTTCTTACAATAATTACATGCAACTATAAATCAAAGCAAAACAATAGACTAATAAGAAAAGAGAAAACAAACAGGAACAACAAACTTAGAATATTGTTGTTTCAAGTCATGGAGCAGAATATTTATTTTACTTAAAGTTCTTTTGAAACAAAATGTGTTTGTGAAATACAAACACCCCGGATTGTGGTTAAGAGTCTTATTGTAAAAAGTATTACATTAACATGACCTCAGAGCCTGACCTTTAAATTTAAGTTTATGGTCTCAGAGCCTGATCTTTAAATTTAAGTTTTATGGTCTCAGAGCCTGATCTTTAAATTTAAGTTTTGTGGTCTCAGAGCCTGACCTTTAAATTTAAGTTTTGTGGCCTCAGAGCCTGACCTTTAAATTTAAGTTTTGTGGCCTCAGAGACTGATATTTCAATTTGGGAGAAAGAAATGCAAAAAAAAAAAAATGTTATTTACATGTACTGTATAAGGTGTCATCCACATTTACAGAAAATACAGGACATACTTACCACTCTAGGTGAATTTCACACAAACACGCATAATAAAAAATATGGGACTTACCGCTCTTCTGGTTTTGTGGAAGACATCCCAGATTTTCAGGGTGGAGTCCCACATCCCAGTTACAACCAGCTGACCCTCAGGGTGGAAAGAAACAGCATTCACAGGGCTGAAACAGCAAGAGTGGTGAAAGAATAGAGAAAGGTAGATTTTTCAAATAAACTGCATTTAAAGATTTCTTTAAACACTTGGCCCATGGGCCACAATACTCATTTGAGTCACCTGAAGAAATATGGGTATCATTTCGTGAGGTGAGGGCTCTATCTGGCTAATCTTGACTCTACACTATATGTTATTTCTTGTGTAGCCATTTGAAAACTGAAACACTCATTTTCTGGCAAGGAAGAGTTTCTAGATGTTTTTGTAATACATGTATATGCCCATGCAATTCTCTACACTCACTATTTTCGTGGTTTGAAGAAACTTATATCTACTTGCTTGTGCATTAATTCAACAAAGCAGTCATATTGTACTTCCAAAATATCTTCAACTGAATTTGAATCCTACAGCAACCACATCCTAAGGCTAGAGTAACCACATCCTAAGGCTAGAGTAACCACATCCTAAGGCTAGAATAACCACATCCTAAGGCTAGAATAACCACATCCTAAGACTAGAGTAACCACATCCTAAGATTAGAGTAACCACATCCTATGCTTAAGACCAGAGTAACCACATCCTAAGGCTAGAGTAACCACATCCTAAGATTAGAGTAACCACATCCTAAGACTAGAGTAACCACATCCTAAGACTAGAGTAACCATATCCTAAGATTAGAGTAACCACATCCTATGCTTAAGACTAGAGTAACCACATCCTAACGCTAGAGTAACCACATCCTAAGGCTAGAGTAACCACATCCTAAGGCTAGAGTAACCATATCCTAAGACTAGAGTAACCACATTCTAAGACTAGAGTAACCACATCCTAAGACTAGAGTAACCACATCCTAAGGCTAGAGTAACCACATCCTAAGACTAGAGCAATCACATCCTATGCTTAAGACTAGAGTAACCACATCCTAAGGCTAGAGTAACCACATCCTAAGGCTAGAGTAACCACATCCTAAGGCTAGAGTAACCATATCCTAAGACTAGAGTAACCACATTCTAAGACTAGAGTAACCACATCCTAAGACTAGAGTAACCACATCCTAAGGCTAGAGTAACCACATCCTAAGACTAGAGCAATCACATCCTATGCTTAAGACTAGAGTAACCACATCCTAAGGCTAGAGTAACCACATCCTAAGGCTAGAGTAACCACATCCTAAGAGTAGAGTAACCACATCCTAAGACTAGAGTAACCACATCCTAAGAGTAGAGTAAGCACATCCTAAGGCTAGAGTAACCACATCCTAAGGCTACAGTAATCACATCCTAAGGCTAGAATGGCTGATATATTTGTTTAAAGGGGATATTATCTTTCAATTTTAATTCAATTGGCATGCATATTAACATTTGCAGAATTCATAAAAATATCAGAAAGATATATCATAACTTTGTAAATGTGGTCATCACTTCATAGGATTATTTACAAGAACCTTTACACATCAATACAATCTCGTGATTCATACAAAAGGAGTAAAAATGTGATTTACAGTGTACTAATGGTACAGTACTAATACATGGAGTACAAAACTAATACATATAGTCCAGTACTAATACCTGGAGTATAATACTAATACATATAGTCCAGTACTAATACATGGAGTATAATACTAATACATATAGTCCAGTACTAATACATGGAGTATAATACTAATGCTGTAGTACAGTACTAATACATGGAGTACAAAACTAATACATATAGTCCAGTACTAATACATGGAGTATAATACTAATACATATAGTACAGTACTAATACATGGAGTATAATACTAATACATATAGTCCAGTACTAATACATGGAGTATAATACTAATACATATAGTCCAGTACTAATACATGGAGTATAATACTAATACATATAGTCCAGTACTAATACATGGAGTACAATACTAATACATATAGTCCAGTACTAATACATGGAGTATAATACTAATGCTGTAGTACAGTACTAATACATGGAGTACAAAACTAATACATATAGTCCAGTACTAATACCTGGAGTATAATACTAATACATATAGTCCAGTACTAATACATGGAGTACAATACTAATACATATAGTCCAGTACTAATACATGGAGTATAATACTAATACATATAGTCCAGTACTAATACATGGAGTATAATACTAATACATATAGTCCAGTACTAATACATGGAGTACAAAACTAATACATATAGTCCAGTACTAATACATGGAGTATAATACTAATACATATAGTCCAGTACTAATACCTGGAGTATAATACTAATACATATAGTCCAGTACTAATACATGGAGTATAATACTAATACATATAGTCCAGTACTAATACATGGAGTATAATACTAATACATATAGTCCAGTACTAATACATGGAGTACAAAACTAATACATATAGTCCAGTACTAATACATGGAGTATAATACTAATACATATAGTCCAGTACTAATACATGGAGTACAATACTAATACATATAGTCCAGTACTAATACATGGAGTACAATACTAATACATATAGTCCAGTACTAATACATGGAGTACAATACTAATACATATAGTCCAGTACTAATACATGGAGTATAATACTAATGCTGTAGTACTGATTCACAGTTATGTCAAATGCTCCGTGACCCATCCTATTGCTATATTTTGGATACACATAATTATGTACAAATAGTATTACAAATTTTACACACCCAATACACACATAACAGGTACAAAGTTTCTCCTATTTTCTGGTTGTCATGTGATTTTGTGTACTCTTTCTGAATTTTCTGGTTGTCATGTGATTTTGTGTACTCTTTCTGAATTTTCTGGTTGTCATGTGATTTTGTGTACTCTTTCTGAATTTTCTGGTTGTCATGTGATTTTGTGTACTCTTTCTGAATTTTCTGGTTGTCATGTGATATCGTGTACTCTTTCTGAATTTTCTGGTTGTCATGTGATTTCGTGTACTCTTTCTGAATTTTCTGGTTGTCATGTGATTTTGTGTACTCTTTCTGAATTTTCTGGTTGTCATGTGATTTCGTGTACTCTTTCTGAATTTTCTGGTTGTCATGTGATTCTGTGTACTCTTTCTGAATTTTCTGGTTGTCATGTGATTTTGTGTACTCTTTCTGAATTTTCTGGTTGTCATGTGATTTCGTGTACTCTTTCTGAATTTTCTGGTTGTCATGTGATTTCGTGTACTCTTTCTGAATTTTCTGGTTGTCATGTGATTTCGTGTACTCTTTCTGAATTTTCTGGTTGTCATGTGATTTCGTGTACTCTTTCTGAATTTTCTGGTTGTCATGTGATTTTGTGTACTCTTTCTGAATTTTCTGGTTGTCATGTGATTCTGTGTACTCTTTCTGAATTTTCTGGTTGTCATGTGATTTCGTGTATTCTTTCTAAATTTTCTGGTTGTCGTGTGATTTCGTGTATTCTTTCTGAATTTTCTGGTTGTCGTGTGATTTCGTGTATTCTTTCTGAATTTTCTGGTTGTCGTGTGATTTCGTGTATTCTTTCTGAATTTTCTGGTTGTCATGTGATTTCGTGTACTCTTTCTGAATTTTCTGGTTGTCATGTGATTTCGTGTACTCTTTCTGAATTTTCTGGTTGTCGTGTGATTTTCTGGTGAAGAACAACTTCACAGTAAACCTCAGGCAGCATATCATGGCACCATCAAATCACACTTTTGATCTGAGGTTGTTCTAATTTAGAATTCAGCCATACCTGCCAACTTTAAGGTCACAATCGCAGACTCCCTTCACAAGGTTCCACACCTTGATAGTACAATCCCATGATGCCGAGGCCAGAGTTTTGCCAGAAGCGTCGGCGCTGATGGACTGAACCCTGCGACTGTGTCCTTTCAATATGTGGACCCTGCAATAAAGATTTAAATATTTGGAGTTTTTCAGACTTCCTCTACAGCCATGACACCTAACGTCTACTAGGCTAGCCTTGTCTTATCTTGGCTGACTCCTATTTTTGTTACTTCCCAATGAGAATTATCTCTTGCTTACCATTACCAAAAATATTGGCCATTATTGTCTAAAGCTGCACTTACAAGGTGATAATACAGATAAAGTCTTACACTATGTTGATCTCTGTGGAAGTTGTAATATACAAGTGTTAGCTGAGAAAACAGTACGAGGTTCAATGACACTAGGATACGTTACCTGTGTTCGTCGTCAGTACGAGGTTCAATGACATTAGAATACATACCTGTGTCCGTCGTCTATGTGCCACACACTGATCTTGTTGTCTAGGGAAGCACTGCAGACGTATGTCTTCCCTGCGAAGCAGACGTCTGTGATGACATCAGCATGTCCATGGAAACTCCTAACCTCCTGAGATACAACAGACCATGAGATATATACCAACAAGCATTGCTGCACAATATTAACTACACCAACAAACATTGCACAATATTAACTACACCAGCAAACATAGGTAAACAATCTTATCTACATAATACTATAGATCTCTTTACATTTCCCAAGAGGATATAATTACTTATTCACGAGACTTTCACACTTTTGTTTATTGCTAAGTCTTCTACATTTGAGTGTTTATTCACAAGAACGAACTTTTTGCAAGTGACAAGTCTCACAAAATTGAACAATATAATCTTGCGATTAAATTTTTGAATCACTACCTTTCCTGTTTCCATTCTGTGAAGATGGACAAGGCAATCCAGGCCTCCACAGGCAAAATAGGTGTTATCCTGGCTGACAGCAACACACGTCACTGGCTACAAAACAGGGTAGATACATCTGTGACTACAGATAACCATGACAACAAACACAGCATTACTCATCACACATTGAATTCTCAGTGGTCACTGAGGGCATGGAAATTTGTTACCTGTGACAGGTGTGGGATAGTATACATGAGTTACCTGTGACAGGTGAGGGATAGTTTACATGTGTTACCTGTGACAGGTGAGGGATAGTTTACATGAGTTATCTGTGACAGGTGAGGGATAGTTTACATGTGTTACCTGTGACAGGTGAGGGATAGTTTACATGAGTTACCTTTGACAGGTGAGGTATAGTTTACATGTGTTACCTGTGACAGGTGAGGGATAGTTTACATGAGTTATCTGTGACAGGTGAGGGATAGTTTACATGTGTTACCTGTGACAGGTGAGGGATAGTTTACATGAGTTACCTTTGACAGGTGAGGTATAGTTTACATGTGTTACCTGTGACTGAGGGATAGTTTACATGTGTTACCTGTGATAGGTTGCTGAGGGTCAAGTAATTAGGATCCTGACTCTGAGGTCGGTTGCACCATCTAAAGCACATTTCACTCTGGTTCTCTGCTGAGCCAATCGTAGCCAAGCCATCCTTGTACAGTTCACTGTCTTGGAGATCATTGACTGCTTGCTGCCATGTCAGAGATGGAAACCTACAATGAGTGTATAGTCACCATCAACATCACTATATCATAAATAGAATGCATCAACATAACTGCTACATCATAAATACATCGCTACATCATAAATAGAACACGTCAACATAACTGCTTCATCATAAATACATTGCTACATCATTAAGTTCTCATATTTCACAATGGTAAAGCTAATGACACTCACTTGTCCAGGAGATGGATATTGTGTGACACAAACATTTTGTATTCCTGAAACCGGGGCATTCCCATCATTTTTTGCTGTTCGCGATCCATCGCTCTGCTGGTGAACTCTGTCAGCATATAAAAGAGTTGTTATTCTATGTGTAAACTAATTCTGTATCATGTAGTCTTTCCAAAGTTTTATTTCACTTAATTACAGTAAAACACTGTTATAGTGAAGCTCCAGGGCAAATAAAAAAACCCAGTTCATTATAACCAAACTTCATAATACAGACCAGTCGCGGTAGCTCAGTGATTAGAGTGTTCGCTTCATAACCGAGAGGTCATGAGTTCAAGCCCCGCTTGTGCCATAGCCATGTCAAACCTAAGACGCAAAAATAGGTAGTGATCGTTCCTACGCCAAATGCCCGGCATTCAGAATTGAGAATCACGGGTCTTTCGGATATGACCTTAAAAACGGAGGTCCCGTGTCATGGTGGGCGTTGACACATTAAAGAACCCTCACTGCTACGGCCCTGAGCGCTAAGCATAGGTCTAAATTTGTGGTACTTCACCTATAGCTGGTGACATCTCAATATAAGTGAAAAATTCTTGACAGGATGTAAAACAAACAAACAACCAATGATTATACAGTAAAAGATGGTTATAGTGAACCTCCAGGTCCAACAAAAAACAGTTCATTATAACCAAACTTCATTATACAGTAAAACACAGATATAATGGACCTCCATGCAAGTGAATAACCTTACGTTATAACCAAACCAAACTTCATTATATCCAATACGATCATTATTTCAATTTCATAGTGTGATAAATATTACTTTGCAATAAGTGTGAATTCAATTTAAGTGTGTTCATTATAAGCATGTTTTACTGTATATGACATTTTATACAAAAACAGAGAAAACAAATATCCTGAAGATCCTGAATCTGACTTATACAAGATTTGGAGTTTACAGTTACAGGAATACTGAGTTGTACTGTTAACTGATGTTACAGGATCAAATGTTTACTGACATCTTTACTTAAGGATTTCACATTTATATAATGAGGACAATAGATCACAATACTGTTGTTTACAGGATTTTGAGTGTACAATACAGTTGTTTACAGGATTTTGAGTGCACAACACTGTTGTTTACAGAATTTGAGTGTACAATACTGTTGTTTACAGGATTTTGAGTGTACAATACAGTTGTTTACAGGATTTTGAGTGCACAACACTGTTGTTTACAGAATTTGAGTGTACAATACTGTTGTTTACAGGATTTTAAATGTACAATATGGCTGTTTACAGGATTTTTTAATTTTACAGTTACAGTAACATTTAGTTGTACTGTTTACTAACACTTTCCTTTATCTACATGACCAAAACATGAAGTAACTTGATGATATGTATATATTGACCGTTACAGGAAAACCCAGTTACAGCCCTCTATGACACTTACCCTTTTCTTGGTAGTCGTCAAGGAGAACCTTTCCCAGACCAAGTCGACACTTGTTACTGATGAATTCTAACTTACAAAGCACTCTGGCTAGAACCTTAAATTCCCCACCATACGCCTGTAACATACAAATCATTACACAGTAAACATGCCTGTAATATACACATCATTACAAGATATACATGCCTGTAATATACACATCATTACAAGATAAATATGCCTGTAATATACATATTACAAGATAAATATGAGCCGCCCGCGTGGCGCAGTGGTTAGAGCGTCGGGCTCAAAGATCTGATGATCCTTGAGTCGGGGGTTTGAATCCCACTGTGGGACGTGGGTGCCGGTCTTTCGGATGAGACCGTATAAACCGAGGTCCCGTGTCGCAGTAGGTGTGGCACGATAAAGATCCCTCCCTGCTCAAAGGCCCTGAGTGCCGAGCATAGGCCTAAATTTGCAGCCCTGTCACCGGTAATGGTGACAGCCGCCGGATAGCTGAAAAATTGCTCAAGCGGCTATAAACAAACAAACAAACAAACAAACAAAACAAGATAAATATGCCTGTAATATACATATCATTACAAGATAAATATGCCTGTAATATACACATTATTACAAGATAAATATGCCTGTAATAGACACATCATTACAAGATAGATATGCCTGTAATATACATATCATTACAAGATAAATATGCCTGTAATATACATATCATTACAAGATAAATATGCCTGTAATATACATATCATTACAAGATAAATATGCCTGTAATATACATATCATTACAAGATAAACATGCCTGTAATATACACATTATTACAAGATAAATATGCCTGTAATAGACACATCATTACAAGATAAATATGCTTGTAATATACATATCATTACAAGATAGATATGCCTGTAATATACACAAGATGAATAAAATAAACACACTGGTGCTTAAGAGATGAGAGAGCTAATTACACAGTTTAGACAGTGGGGAATACATACTATTAGTTATCTTGATCTGCTAACTTGGGGAGTAGAAATTGACCCCAGGTTGTGTATCTTGTTACATCAATAGACCAAAGTAACTAATTCATTATTTCATAGGTAACCTAGATAATTTCTTTGATGCTTAGCACATTCCTCCCCCCCCCCCCCCCCCCCCCCCCCATACAGTATGCATACAGAGGTTAGTCCTGTGGCATTTTACATTATTAACACTCAGGTCAAGCCTCGGTTATGGTCATTCTTAGCTGGAATATTGCAGCCCATTCCTTTTTTTTTTGGAGGGGTGGGGGGGGTGGGGGTGGGGGGGGGGGGGGGAGGAAAGAGGTCAGAATAAAATTAAAGAATCAGCGAGGGCTACATTATTGCAGCTAGGTCTTTCAATCCAGGTAGAGTAGCAGAATGTTTCATTCCTCATTCTATAGGACAGCAGGTGTAGAATTAATCACACACAGGTACAATGTTTATTACTACTAACAGTAAAACTTGTCAGGTCACACTCACTACAAGTACAGTGAAACGTGTCAAGTCACACTCACTACATGTACAGTGAAACTTGTCAGGTCACACTCACTACATGTACAGTGAAACGTGTCAAGTCACACTCACTACATGTACAGTGAAACGTGTCAAGTCACACTCACTACATGTACAGTGAAACGTGTCAAGTCACACTCACTACATGTACAGTGAAACTTGTCAGGTCACACTCACTACAAGTACAGTGAAACGTGTCAAGTCACACTCACTACATGTACAGTGAAACTTGTCAAGTCACACTCACTACATGTACAGTGAAACGTGTCAGGTCACACTCACTACATGTACAGTGAAACGTGTCAAGTCACACTCACTACATGTACAGTGAGACGTGTCAAGTCACACTCACTACATGTACAGTGAAACGTGTCAGGTCACACTCACTACATGTACAGTGAAACGTGTCAAGTCACACTCACTACATGTACAGTGAGACGTGTCAAGTCACACTCACTACATGTACAGTGAAACGTGTCATGTCACACTCACTACAGGGTACTTTTTTTTTAGATCTTCAAACATATCAATTACAGTCTAGCAGAAGGGAATTAGCATGTTATGCAATCAAAACAATGGACTCTAAAGGGAAAGAATCAGCTGTTTGACTGAAATAGGAATCTGCACAATTTATCATTTTGAGTGAATCTTAATGTACAGGTGTGAGAGCGTGAATGAGGTTGAAAAAGTGCGAAATTTTGTGTCCAGACTGTACATATTACATGTACGAGCGTGCACACCCAGATTAGAAAAGTTTGTTGCATCACATTCCCTTTCCTTCTCTTTGTAAATCATTTTTTCTCCTCAGACAAATTTCGTAGCTTAAAGCGATCCATACCAGATGATAAGGTAACTCCCAGAATGCTCTGACACTGTATCCTGAATACGATTCATCCCGTTTGGGGTCCACCAGCTGAAGAAAGTAGCCAGCCATTAATCGGTGGAGACTGGCCTCCTGGTCTTGTGAACTCTTCATGTAACGTGATCTGACCACCATTGCCACGTCCAGGTGAGCGAGAGACAGACATGTGTTCCTGACAAATCAAATGCATATCCTAATATTGGGAATTTCATTTCATGAAAAATATATTCATATCATTTTTCTATTGTGAGTGTGAATATGTTGTTAATTTTTTTTTAAACTTTAGTGCATAAACTTCTTTATCTTTGAATATTTTTCAACACTATTTTTCTCAATCAATTGTGCCACACTGAAAATTTAAAAGAGACAGAATTTTGCCGTGTTACTGTCTAAGTGTCCAATGTTTTCATCGTTCGTTTTCGGATTTGAATTTTGGGTGACAGGTTTACAATAGCCAGCACATTTAGAAATAAAGTAATACTGCAGCAATACTTACATATTTTCATTTGGATTGAGGAACGTCTGCAGTGATCTGCGGAGGTGAGAGAAAACAGCAGTGGGCATCATTTTGTCTGGAGACAGGAGAACATTGCAGACATCATCTGCAGTATACTGGGTATTGTTCAGCAGAGCATGGAGACTCAGCAGGTCATGCAATTCCTCTGGCATCAACCCTGAATGAGATATAGCACAATGAGATCCGGCATCAACCCTGAATGAGATATAGCACAATGAGATCTGACATCAACCCTGAATGAGATATAGCACAATAAGATCCGGCATCAACCCTGAATGAGATATAGCACAATGAGATCCGGCATCAACTCTGAATGAGATATAGCACAATGAGATCTGGCATCAACTCTGAATGACATATAGTACAATGAGATCTGGCATCAACTCTGAATGAGATATAGTACAATGAGATCCAGCATCAACCCTGAATTAGATATAGCACAATGAGATCCGGCATCAAGCCTGAATTAGATATAGCACAATGAGATTTGACATCTAACATCAACCCTGAATGAGATATAGTACAATGAGATCCGGCATCAACACTGAATGAGATATAATACAATGAGATCCGGCATCAACTCTGAATGAGATATAGCACAATGAGATCCGGCATCAACTCTGAATGAGATATAGCACAATGAGATCTGGCATCAACTCTGAATGACATATAGTACAATGAGATCCAGCATCAACCCTGAATTAGATATAGCACAATGAGATCCGGCATCAACTCTGAATGAGATATAGCACAATGAGATCTGGCATCAACCCTGAATGAGATATAGCACAATGAGATCCAGAATCAACCCTGAATGAGATATAGCACAATGAGAGATCTCCATATGAAGGTGGTGTATCTATATTAAGCTTTGTCTGACAAGTCTCTAAAAACATTTCTGGAAAAACTCTTCTAATTGTTGTTTTAAGACAGATATGGGCATCTTACCATCCCTGCTGCAGACCAATAAGGACATCGCCAAAGCTATAACCTCCTGACCCAGGTCTGTCTCTAGGCGACTAAGAACTTCCTGTAACATCTGTGGTACAGTCTGAGGGAGGGACTTCAGTTTACTGGTCACCTGTGATGTCATGAGAGAAGGTCAGTCATTATTCCTGCACTCACAAGTAATCTTACTAAATCCAACCGCCCCAAATCTTGGACTACCACAAAACAGATTTTTATTGACAGGGAAAATCACTGTAATATATTGTGAATTAGAAAAACATGCTATCTATATATTTTCTAATCTAGTATTTTTTCTTCAAAGATCCACTGTATGATATTAGAGTAAATATGTGAGATTTGTGAGGATCCGGGTTGTTAGAATAGATCCCCAGTACCCCTTGCTTGTCATAAGAGGCGACTAAATGGGGTGGTCATTCGGATGAGACCGCCAAAACCAAGGCCCCGTGTCGCAGCAAGTGTTGCACATTAAAGATCCCTCTCTGCTCAAAGACCATAAGCGCCGAGCATAGGCCTAAATTTTGCAGCCCTTCACCAGCAATGGAGATGTCTCCATATGAGTGAAAAATTCTCGAGCAGGATGTAAAACAATATATAATGAATCAATCAACTATTAAATCACTGAATCACAAGTATTGTACTAGTAAATCACTAACATATTGCTATTAATAAATCACTAAACTCCTGCATTTAATAAATCACCAAAGGAATACTACTGATAAATCACCAGTGTATTGCTACTTATAAAAGTAAAGTAAAAGTCATTAGGTGGTGATTTCCAGTTCTTTTCACATGTATGTATACTGAAGAATTGAACAAATGCTCAAAATATTAGATGTGACATGCAATAAAAATATTAAAGAATTTACACTCACCATTTCAAATTTTCCAAATACCCTCAATTCCTCACAAGCTAATTTTAGAAACAGAGCGTTGCCAGCATCCTTCTTTCCCATCAAGAACTTCATCTAAAGAAAATAGGTCAAAGGACTTCACTACGACAAGTCAGAAATACTTCACATTTTACATGGAGCAAACAAAATAACAAGGAGTCAGAGAAATAAACTTGCATCTCAGTAATTAAATTTCAGTTGTAACATGTAATTTGATTGGGTGATCACCATTTCTTAAAATAATTTATACTATATAGAATGGTTTATTATTAAGCCTTGCTATATAAAAGAAAATGACATCACAATACAGATTTTCCATATGTTATAAATTCAGATTTTTTGTGCCAGTTGTAAATTACATCGGCTTGCTATTTAGCATAATCTGTCCCAAACCAAGAAATAATATATAAATTAGTCAGCAATTAGCTTCACTTCTTAAATATTGCACCTAATTATTTTAACCCTGCCACAAAGGACTTTAACTCATCAGTAATTCTGAAGTACTAACATGAATTCCAGTGAATCAAGCAGCACTTTGTGTGCCTGTATAGGTCCCTATAGAACAATCAGTTCCAGTAAATATCACAACATTTTCCGTACCAGAAAGATTAAATTTTACCTGATTTGTGAATGGCGACTCGTCCAGTTTTTTCCTGTATAGTGCTAGATTGTTTCTGACGATCTCAGCCTTGTCAAACATGTCAAGGTTACTTACAATGACCTCAGTAAAAGGTCGTCTCTTTAGTGATTTGTGACATTTTCCACTGTCCACTGTTGTCATCACAAATACAACATTCTAAAAAATTATCAACGAACAATGTGATTGTTCATCAACATTTTCAGAAATAATTATCAATGAACAATGTGATTGTTCATCAACATTCTCAGAAATAATTATCAACGGACATGATTGTTCATCAACATTCTCAGAAATAATTATCAACGGACAACGTGATTGTTCATCAACATTCTCAGAAATAATTATCAACGGACAACGTGATTGTTCATCAACATTCTCAGAAATAATTATCAACAGACTCCATGATTTGTATCAACACTCTCAGAAATTTGATGAAACAATTCAAGGTTACCAATATTTATAATTTTAGCCTTTGTATAAAAAGCGATCCCCCGCCCTTACTTTTGGGATGTTCTCAGGTAGCCATTCCAAGTTGCAGGGTTGGTGGGTATTCTCCATTAAATCCAACCCATCTATAAATACCACCAAGGGAGACCCACACACTGAGGCGCCCTCTACCAGCAATTCATAAAACTTTTGGGTCAAGTTTCTGCAATGCAAGAATAAGTTTCTGTTTAGTTACTGATTAAAGTTTGGCACAAACAAACAACAACATAAATTATCAAACAATATAATGATATCATCTAAAATACAGATAGTTATGAATTACATTAAATAGCCATGAATCGTATTAAATAATTGTAGTTATTGTGGCCACTGACAAATGGGCTCTTTTGAAAGGGGGGGAGGGGGTGTTTAGTGGGAAATTCAGTTATAGTTGGCTGTGTACATATATGAACCAAATAGAAGTAAAATTAAATCCTACTTGAAGTCCTCAGGAATCTCAGTATCCACACTAAACTGTCGCCTTAGTTCGTAACACAGCCTCCTCAGGGTTGCTACAATGTTTGTGGAGCCAGGAGCAGCACCAACAACATGAACCAGAGCCGAGCTGGATCCATCACACTGGGGGCTCTCAACATAGCTGTGAACGAGGGCCGACTAACACAAAAAAAATTTAAACAATTCATACCTGAGTCAGGTCATTCAAGCCATCTCAGTACATCAATTTATTAATTGTATTCTTCAAATTTTCTGTTTTTTCTACATTCTGACCTCAAAATGTATATAAATCTTTTTTTTAAATGAATGCTAGAGAGATAATATACTCTGGGAATACACACATTCTGCTGGTGAGTAACATTCACGAAATCCAATAGTACATGTAATAACTCAATATTTCTTTATTATACATGTTAATGTTATATTGTAATGTACCATATATATATATTGTAATATAAACGGGCCTTGTAATGTATATGTATTGTAATGTACAAGTATATAGTAATGTACAGGTATATAGTAATGTACAAGTATATAGTAATGTACAAGTACATTGTAATGTACAGGTATATAGTAATGTACAGGTATATAGTAATGTACAAGTATATAGTAATGTACAAGTATATAGTAATGTACAAGTATATAGTAATGTACAAGTATATTGTAATGTACAAGCATATTGTAATGTACAAGTATATAGTAATGTACAAGTATATAGTAATGTACAAGTATATTGTAATGTACAAGCATATTGTAATGTACAAGTATATAGTAATGTACAAGTATATTGTAATGTACAAGTATATTGTAATGTACAAGCATATTGTAATGTACAAGTATATAGTAATGTACAAGTATATAGTAATGTACAAGTATATTGTAATGTACAAGTATATTGTAACGTACACACTTGTATATGTACAAATAGACGTGAATTCAGAAGAAATCAGGGGAGATAACTACCATAAGGGCTGTTTTGCCGGTGCCTGGCTTGCCGTTCAGTGCAATGATGCTGGTCTGCCTGTCCATGATGTGTCTTAAGCATTCTTTGATCAGATTCTTTCTTCCTACAAATTTCTCCTTGTGGGACTCCACAATAGCCTCATGTTGCCTAGCAACATGCATGTTCTCATCCAAAATGGCCTCCTACAGTGAAAAAAAATCATATAATTTCCATGCACAACTTTTACATCAAAAAAATACACATTTCAACAACACTTTGGAATGAATGAATTTTCAGATTAGACAACTGTTACAAATGAATATTCAGATTAGACAACTGTTACAAATGAATATTCAGATTAGACAACTGTTACAAATGAATATTCAGATTAGACAACTGTTACAAATGAATATTCAGATTAGACAACTGTTACAAATGCAGACAGAAATTCCGTGTGTTTCACTGGTTATTTACATTCTGCAGGTAGAGTTCTCACCTCATCGGGGTGTGCCTTTTTGATTCCGTTCCACAGATTGTTCAGGACTCGAATAGCAAACTCCTCCAGGCCTGCCACCATTGGTTTACCCTCACACACTCCCCCCCAGTGACAAGGGTACCTATGTTACCATAGAAACAAAATATCTCATCTGAACAGGTTTGAAGGTCAACATTATTGATCTCTGATGTATCTGATTTCACTGCAGATTGACTTCTGCTGTAAACTTTGAAAGACAATTAAATCAAAACTGCAGTAAATATATCCTAATTATATAATTTCTAGAACATGGACATAAAACCATGAAAATATTCAAAATTGTGTGAAATCTGACTTAAAATATCATGAAAATAACCAGTTGTGAATATCTAATTTTAATCGGCATTTATTTTAATATTCAAATTACAGTTTACTCCAGATATATTGAAATTCAGGGGATCAACCTGAATTGGTCACTGTATCCAAAGTTCAGTATAACTGATGTTGAACAACATAGATATTTAATTTACTTCACTAGAACATACAGTTCAATTTACACATCTTTAATATAAGTTGAGTAGACTGCAAATACAGGAGAAACATGCTGAGTGGTTGTGTTTGTCTCTCTGTTGTCTTGTTCATCAGGCTGTCTGTATGTTGTACTGTCTGTCTGTTGTGCTGTTCATCAGGCTGTCTGTCTGTTGTGGTGTTCATCAGCTTGTCTGTCTGTTGTACTGTTCATCAGCTTGTCTGTCTGTTGTGCTGTTCATCAGCTTGTCTGTCTGTTGTACTGTTCATCAGCCTGTCTGTCTGTTGTGCTGTTCATCAGCCTGTCTGTCTGTTGTGCTGTTCATCAGCCTGTCTGTCTGTTGTGCTGTTCATCAGCCTGTCTGTCTGTTGTGCTGTTCATCAGCTTGTCTGTCTGTTGTGCTGTTCATCAGCTTGTCTGTCTGTTGTACTGTTCATCAGTTTGTCTGTCTGTTGTGCTGTTCATCACCTTGTCTGTCTGTTGTCTTGTTCATCAGCCTGTCTGTCTGTCTGTTGTGCTGTTCATCAGCTTGTCTGTCTGTTGTGCTGTTCATCAGCTTGTCTGTCTGTTGTACTGTTCATCAGTTTGTCTGTCTGTTGTGCTGTTCATCACCTTGTCTGTCTGTTGTCTTGTTCATCAGCCTGTCTGTCTGTCTGTTGTGCTGTTCATCAGCTTGTCTGTCTGTTGTACTGTTCATCAGCTTGTCTGTCTGTTTTGCTGTTCATCTGCTTGTCTGTCTGTCTGTTGTGCTGTTCATTAGCTTGTCTGTCTGTCTGTTGTGCTGTTAATCAGTCTGTCTGTCTGTCTGTTGTGCTGTTCATCAGCCTGTCTGTCTGTCTGTTGTCTTGTTCATCAGCCTGTCTGTCTGTCTGTTGTACTGTTCATCAGCTTGTCTGTCTGTTGTGCTGTTCATCAGCTTGTCTGTCTGTCTGTCGTGCTGTTCATCAGCTTCTCTGTCTGTCTGTTGTGCTGTTCATCAGCCTGTCTGTCTGTTGTACTGTCTGTCTGCATCTCTCAGTCTGTCCATCTAACTCTATCAAACACTTTCTTTCAGATTGTTTTACTGCAGATGGTGTTGATCAGATTTGGATTTCTTAAAAAATCTTGAACTTAAGTTTGAATTTTCTTTTGAGCAGTCAATTTGAGTTAAATTCCTGACTTAAGCCCAAGTTTCAACTTTAAGTTTTTTTAATAAAAGAAATCCAGGCCAGAACTTACCTTTTGTAGACCTCTAGCCCACTATAGTAGACTCGATTTTTGAGATCCTCCAATTTGTCTCGAGCCTGAGCATCCTCACAGATAAACTCAGAGTGTAACTCCTTTGGTAAATCACTGTAAAAATGTTACATTTCAAACTCAATATTCTAGAGCAGGCATGTTGTTGTACAGGCATGCTGCAAGTCACTCAATTTCTGAAATAACTAACAAGTGTCTATCTAAAGTGAAAAATTTACATGTATACGAAAAAAAAACCCAACTATATCATATGGTTTAAATTCAAATCATTTATTCTTATCATACATAATCAAACAAAACAGCCATTCTCAATTTCTATATACTACAGAGTTCTTAAACAATTTACCACGTTCATAGTATCATTCCTGTTTCCTGTTGCACTTTGGATGCCTCCCCCCCCCCCCTTCCATTTTGGATGCCCCCCCCCCCCCCCCTTTTCTACTCATGATATACAGCTGTATACACAGCATCACATTCATATGATATAGTTTTAATGACAATATCTCCAAGGACAATATATGTTATGTCCTTCAAAATTTTACAAATAATAATTTTTTATCATACAGAATGCCATGACAAATTTGGCACCTTTGATCATTACAGGACATTTTTCTGCTGTTGCACTAATCTTCAAGTTTCATTTTTCCTACAAACACATCCTTGCATCAGTACCATCTGATCTGATGCTTCGCTAACAATGAAATGCTTTACTCTCAGTTTACAACACAAAATCATAATGAACACTTACCACTCAAAGCTTGGATCTCTTACATAGAAGAAAGCTTTCCCCACGCGTGTGCCTGGGCTAGACAATGCACCTAAATGCATCTCTAATTCTGTCACAGAAGCATTTGGGGGGTATGTCTTCAACCAATCAAATTCCTCCGTATCTGGTACATCATAGTTCTTAGGAACGAAACCATAGCGACTACCCAGGATACCAATGAAGAACTCACATTTCATGACCTCAGATAAGCAAAGTGCAACTGCTCTGTAGTGATCAAAATATAAAAATTTTATGCCTCAGATATTAACATCCCTCTAGGATTGAAATAAGTTAAACAAAGAATACATTTGTTAGTTTGAAATAATAATAATAATAGTAATAATAATAATAGGTTTTTATATAGCGCTTTTTCCAGCAAATGCTGCTCAAACACTTCACAATACATTATTACCCCCAGCAAACCTTATAACATTCCAGAGCTTTCACAGTGCAAGCTGTCGTTAAGGCGCTAGATCACTAACATTCTAACAATATCTTTCACTGTCTATAGCCAGGTACCCCTTTTACACTTGGGTGGAGTGAGGAAATTTGTGTAACGTGCCTTTCCCAAGGGACACAACGTCGGCCCTGTCGCAGCCAGGACTCAAACCCACAACCTATTGGTCAAGAGTCTAACAGCCTAACCACTAGGCCACTGATGCCACATAGTGACATGTTCCCATAGAAACGATGAGTCAGGTCTTTGAACGTAAATGTATCACTTTTCAGTGACCTAATGACCTTTCTGCGACCAAATGACCTTACCATGACCTCTCATACACCCACCTGTTGCTCTCCTCCTCTGTGATCCCCCATCTAAGGTCCACTTCCTGTATGTTTATGAAGTGCTTCCTGCCAAGAGCTCGGAGTTCTGGGAAGACAAATCTGGTCAGGACATCCCTTTCCCCATGCATGTCACGGAAAGTGGAAGAAATAAATACCCTGGTCTTCCTCCAGCTACAAATTCAGTAAAATTCTCAATCATACAAGTTCAAAATTCATTAAAATTCTCAATCATACAAGTTCAAAATTCAATAAAATTCTCAATCATACAAGATGAAATTTTGTTTTTAAAATTCTCAATCATACAAGCTGTCCAAATGTCCATTGATTATACAGTAACACAAATTCACTTAATGTGAGGTAATATTTATTACCCTACAAAAGGAAAACAATGAAAATATTATTGGATATAATGAAGTTTGGTTATAATGAACTGTTTTTTGCTGGTCCTGGAGGTTTGCTATAACCATGTTTTACTGCATAATTTATTTCCGGTTGAGATCCACCTCTTCTTTTTCAATGTAACTGCCCTCTAGTGTGAGGCACTAAGACCAACGGTGTTCAGGTGCCGTCAGCCCAGAACTGAAAAAATCTAGGTCCTTTCCATTGACCCATTCCTCAATTGCCGTTATGACTTCTTCGTCAGACCGGAAACAACGTCCACGGATATCCTTTTTTCAAGTTTGTGAATAGGAATAAGTTGCTAGGAGCTAGGTCAGACGAACTGGCAGGATGTGGTATTAATTCATACCCATTTTGCTCTACAGCATCCATTGCAACTTTGCAAGTTTGGACTCTTGCGTTGTCCTGTTGCAGCAAAACACCTTTAGAGAGTTTACCTCATTGTTTTTCACATGGCTGTTCTCAGCTGGTCTAGCAAGTTTGCATAGTACACACCAGTTATTGTACTTCCCTTGGGTACAACGTCCAACATAATGACACCTTCTGTGTCCCAAAACACTGTGGCCATCACCTTGCCAGCAGATGTTTGTGTCTTGAACTTCTTTGTCCTAAGGGACCCCGGCCCTACCCACTGATGACTCTGAGCTTTATTCTCTGGCTCATAATAATGAACCCAAGTCTCATCTACAGTCACCAGACACTTTTAAAGAAAATCATCTTCTGACCTAATACGCCTCAACAAGATGCTGCATACTGATGCTCCGGTTGCCTTTTGCTCATTGCTAAGAGATTTGGGAACCCAATGGGCTGTGTTAGCTTCCACATATATAAACGATCATATAAGATTGTTGAAACACTACCATGTGAAATGCCTTATGCCTGCGCTATTTCTTCCACCTGAGCTCGCCTATCAGAGTATACCAGATCCTGAACTTTGTTACACATTTCTTCGTTGGTGGCATCCTGTGGGTGTCTAGACCTGCCTTCAACTTCTAAAGATGTTCTAACACGTTAGAATTCCCCTACCCAGAATTTAACCTGAGCATAAGATGGTGCACAAGACCCATAAACATTGGCTAATTCGCCGTGTATTTCCTTGCCTGTTTTATCTTTTAAATACAAGTACCGAATTACAGCACGATACTCAACTTTAGATGAAAAGCATGCCTTTGCATCACTAGCCATGTTTGACATTCAATATCTTATTAAAAGAAAGACTCAATACACATGCAATTTTGTACCCAGGTATAAAACATGTATTGAAGCAAGGTATGAAAATTGTGACCATCTTGGTCAATCGGAAATGGGATAGGCTAGATACTAATTGACTCTCCCTCATACAATGTACACAATACCTTGGTTTTCCTGAGAGCAGGCTGAGAGGTATCGCTGGTCTGGAGATGGGGGGAGTCTTTACATTGTCTAAGGCCACTCCCGCCAGTGGTTTCAGCTGATATTCCACATCAACTTTTTCCACGTGAATTAACTGTCCACCCTCTCCTCTTTCTGCTATGAACCTGCAAAACAAAGCATGTTTAGAACATACATGTTTTTCTATAGTCATACAGATTTTTAAAAAAATATCTCCTATTATAATTTAAATTCAAAAACCAGTACACCATGAAAAAGTAATTCATCTGATTCTTGATCTTCTCAACCCATGTAATTCTGTAACAGACAGTACAGTGTGGACATTGTAACTCTGTAACAGACAGTACAGTGTGGACATTGTAACTCTGTAACAGACAGTACAAGTGTTGACATTGTAATTCTGTAACAGACAGTACAGTGTTGACATTGTAATTCTGTAACAGACAGTACAGTGTTGACATTGTAACTCTGTAACAGACAGTACAACTGTTGACATTGTAATTCTGTAACAGACAGTACAGTGTTGACATTGTAACTCTGTAACAGACAGTACAACTGTTGACATTGTAATTCTGTAACAGACAGTACAGTGTTGACATTGTAATTCTGTAACAGACAGTACAGTGTTGACATTGTAACTCTGTAACAGACAGTACAAGTGTTGACATTGTAATTCTGTAACAGACAGTACAGTGTTGACATTGTATTTCTGTAACAGACAGTACAAGTGTTGACATTGTAACTCTCTAACAGACAGTACAAGTGTTGACATTGTAATTCTGTAACAGACAGTACAGTGTTGACATTGTAATTCTGTAACAGACAGTACAACTGTTGACATTGTAATTCTGTAACAGACATTGTTTCAGTGTAGACATTATAATTCTGTAACAGACATTGTTTCAGTGTAGACATTGTAATTCTGTAACAGACAGTACAGTGTTGACATTGTAACACTGTAACAGACAGTACAATGTTGACATTATAATTCTGTAACAGACATTGTTTCAGTGTAGACATATGTCATCAGTTAGAAAGTTAGTAGGAGCACTTGTTGCTGGGATCGATGTCACACCTAAATATTTATAATTCCAATGTTTTACCTTTGATATCTGTACAAATTGTAATGATGGCATCATGAATGCATTGCAGTTGTAAACAATGCATATATGAATTTTGATAAATATAATACATCTTTTTCAACACCTGGGAATTCAGACAGAAATGAAAGTAAAACATCAAAGTATATTCCACTTCATACCCTCAGATATTTTCAAGAATAAAGTTTATTTCTTAAATGTACAATATGGAGGATCTACCTCAGAATGGCATCACTGTAACCAGAGATGTAGATATCATTGTCATGCTCCGGCTTAATGGACTCAGAGAACCTGCAAAAAAACCCCAAAAAACCAATATTTTATTCCTTGCTGTAAATTAACTCTGAGTGATATATTCCTAGCTATAAATTAGCTGTAAGACTTGATGGGCTGTCTGACTGTTGTGTAAGAGTTGATGGACTGTCTGACTGTTGTGTAAGAGTTGATGGACTGTCTGACTGTTGTGTAAGAGTTGAGGGCTGTCTGACTGTTGTGTAAGAGTTGATGGGCTGTCTGACTGGTGTGTAAGAGATGAGGGCTGTCTGACTGTTGTGTAAGAGTTGACGGGCTGTCTGACTGTTGTGTAAGAGTTGATGGGCTGTCTGACTGTTGTGTAAGAGTTGACGGGCTGTCTGACTGTTGTGTAAGAGTTGATGAGCTGTCTGACTGCTGTGTAAGAGATGAGGGCTGTCTGACTGTTGTGTAAGAGTTGACGGGCTGTCTGACTGTTGTGTAAGAGTTGAGGGCTGTCTGACTGTTGTGTAAGAGTTGACGGGCTGTCTGACTGTTGTGTAAGAGTTGATGGGCTGTCTGACTGCTGTGTAAGAGATGAGGGCTGTCTGACTGTTGTGTAAGAGTTGACGGGCTGTCTGACTGTTGTGTAAGAGATGACGGGCTGTCTGACTGGTGTGTAAGAGATGAGGGCTGTCTGACTGGTGTGTAAGAGATGACGGGCTGTCTGACTGTTGTGTAAGAGTTGACGGGCTGTCTGACTGGTGTGTAAGAGATGACAGGCTGTCTGACTGTTGTGTAAGAGATGAGGGCTGTCTGACTGTTGTGTAAGAGATGAGGGCTGTCTGACTGTTGTGTAAGAGATGAGGGCTGTCTGACTGTTGTGTAAGAGATGAGGGCTGTCTGACTGTTGTGTAAGAGATGAGGGCTGTCTGACTGTTGTGTAAGAGTTGACGGGCTGTCTGACTGCTGTGTAAGAGTTGATGGGCTGTCTGACTGTTGTGTAAGAGATGAGGGCTGTCTGACTGTTGTGTAAGAGTTGATGGGCTGTCTGACTGTTGTGTAAGAGATGAGGGCTGTCTGACTGTTGTGTAAGAGATGAGGGCTGTCTGACTGTTGTGTAAGAGTTGATGAGCTGTCTGACTGCTGTGTAAGAGATGAGGGCTGTCTGACTGTTGTGTAAGAGTTGACGGGCTGTCTGACTGTTGTGTAAGAGTTGACGGGCTGTCTGACTGTTGTGTAAGAGTTGACGGGCTGTCTGACTGCTGTGTAAGAGATGAGGGCTGTCTGACTGTTGTGTAAGAGTTGACGGGCTGTCTGACTGTTGTGTAAGAGATGACGGGCTGTCTGACTGGTGTGTAAGAGATGAGGGCTGTCTGACTGGTGTGTAAGAGATGACGGGCTGTCTGATTGTTGTGTAAGAGTTGACGGGCTGTCTGACTGGTGTGTAAGAGATGACAGGCTGTCTGACTGTTGTGTAAGAGATGAGGGCTGTCTGACTGTTGTGTAAGAGATGAGGGCTGTCTGACTGTTGTGTAAGAGATGAGGGCTGTTTGACTGTTGTGTAAGAGATGAGGGCTGTCTGACTGTTGTGTAAGAGATGAGGGCTGTCTGACTGTTGTGTAAGAGTTGACGGGCTGTCTGACTGCTGTGTAAGAGTTGATGGGCTGTCTGACTGTTGTGTAAGAGATGAGGGCTGTCTGACTGTTGTGTAAGAGTTGATGGGCTGTCTGACTGTTGTGTAAGAGATGAGGGCTGTCTGACTGTTGTGTAAGAGATGAGGGCTGTCTGACTGTTGTGTAAGAGATGACGGCTGTCTGACTGGTGTGTAAGAGTTGATGGACTGTCTGACTGTTGTGTAAGAGATGAGGGCTGTCTGACTGCTGTGTAAGAGTTGACAGGCTGTCTGACTGTTGTGTAAGAGTTGACAGGCTGTCTGACTGCTGTGTAAGAGTTGGTGGGCTGTCTGACTGGTGTGTAAGAGTTGATGGACTGTCTGACTGTTGTGTAAGAGATGAGGGCTGTCTGACTGTTGTGTAAGAGTTGACGGGCTGTCTGACTGTTGTGTAAGAGTTGACAGGCTGTCTGACTGTTGTGTAAGAGTTGACGGGCTGTCTGACTGTTGTGTAAGAGATGAGGGCTGTCTGTTGTGTAAGAGTTGACGGGCTGTCTGACTGTTGTGTAAGAGATGAGGGCTGTCTGACTGTTGTGTAAGAGTTGATGGGCTGTCTGACTGTTGTGTAAGAGTTGATGGGCTGTCTGACTGTTGTGTAAGAGTTGGTGGTCTGTCTGACTGCTGTGTAAGAGATGAGGGCTGTCTGACTGTTGTGTAAGAGTTGATGGGCTGTCTGACTGTTGTGTAAGAGTTGGTGGGCTGTCTGACTGTTGTGTAAGAGTTGACGGGCTGTCTGACTGTTGTGTAAGAGTTGACGGGCTGTCTGACTGTTGTATAAGAGTTGGTGGGCTGTCTGACTGTTGTGTAAGAGTTGATGGGCTGTCTGACTGTTGTGTAAGAGTTGATGGACTGTCTGACTGTTGTGTAAGAGATGAGGGCTGTCTGACTGTTGTGTAAACTCACCCGCATCCCTTCCCAGCAAAGGAGATATTAACATAGAGAAGATTGGAGTTGACAACCTGTCGATATTTCTTCAGGAAGTTGGAGAGGATTTTTTGCTGAGACTGAGCTAGGTCTCCTCCAGAAAGAACCACGATATTATCCACCTGTAAAAAAAAAATTATTAAACATCATTTACATACCACATACATAACACCACATAATGATACACATACAAAACACCACATAACGATACACATACAAAACACCACATAACGATACACATACAAAACACCACATAACGATACACATACATAACACCACATAACGATACACATACAAAACACCACATAACGATACACATACAAAACACCACATAATGATACACATACAAAACACCACATAACGATACACATACAAAACACCACATAACGATACACATACAAAACACCACATAACGATACACATACAAAACACCACATAACGATACACATACAAAACACCACATAACGATACACATACAAAACACCACATAACGATACACATACAAAACACCACATAACGATACACATACAAAACACCACATAACGATACACATACAAAACACCACATAACGATACACATACAAAACACCACATAACGATACACATACATAACACCACATAACGATACACATACAAAACACCATATTTTCAGCACTTCAGATTCCTTATATTGAGTACTTAATTTAGTGTTACTGTTTGAGACAGACTATTTGTTATAATTACCTGTATCCTGTCCCTCAGTTTTTCCATCAAAATGGACTCCGGGAATCCATTTGGCATGTCCTCTACCTTCTCAATGTTGGGGAAATCCACCTATTAAAGAAGGCTTCATATATAAAATACATGTACATATTTAACTACAGTGTACATACTTAACTATAGTGTACATACTTAACTATAGTGTACATATTTAACTATAGTGTACATATTTAACTACAGTGTACATATTTAACTACAGTGTACATACTTAACTATAGTGTACATACTTAACTACAGTGTACATACTTAACTACAATGTACGTACTTAACTATAGTGTACATATTTAACTACAGTGTACATACTTAACTACAGTGTACATACTTAACTACAGTGTACATACTTAACTACAGCATAAAGTTTGTACAGACATTAACATGAGGCTTAATATTTTGTCATTTCACCAATTTTCACTGTTCTCCTTGTCATGTCAGATCACAAAATCAAATCTCCAATTCCATATAGTTCTTGCTCAAATAGGAAAGAACATGGACTTGTTTTTTATAGAATCATGGTTCAACAAAATCTAATTTTTTCCCCCAGATTCTACAAAACTTGCACAGAAATGTAAGAAACCAGAGTCATCTTACTGTTCTTTTGAGACAACCAATGTGCCTCAATGTTGGCCTCAATGTTGGCCTCATAAATCAAGCTTTACTTGAGATGTTGCCTCACAAAATGACAAAATTTAAGTTATAATAAAGTATATCACAAACTTAAATGTTATCCAAAAGACCAAGATTATTGCACAATAATTCCAATGCAATTGACACACAGATGGACTGATTAGAAAATCTCACTTGAACGTTTAGAGAGAATTTATTCAGTACTGTAAATTCATTACTTAACTTTATAGAACTAAATTCTAAAAATAACTTTCAATCTGATTCACATAAAATAAAAGCTAGGGAATTCACAGAATTCAGCACACATAATGACAAACCTGATTCAACAGGTGGTCCAAGTTGTCTAGGATAGTCCCTGGCTCCACACTGACTGGTTCCCAGGAAGTTGTCTTAAACATGATGAAATCACACTCCTCACATGAGTATTTACACATAAGTCCCATCAGCAGTGCCACCTCCAGCATCTGAGTCAAAAATAGCAGCCATACTGATAGCAGTAAACATGCCGCAATCAACACCAAAGCATTCACAGGTATGCCATATATCAACTTATATTTGTGTATCTCTGACTGGAAATGTGATAACGAAGAGTAAAATCTGTGAGGATAAACATTAAGCACCAGTGAAATGGCAGTTTTGAGATGACAAACATTGATGAAAAAATAGAGCTTGTCAATATTGCAATTATTTCTCCTATGTGATGCTTAGAGAATAGGAATATGATGTGGGAAAGACTTCTGAAGTATGAAATATGACCTTCTACAGAAGACATAATGTTTATGCACATAATTTCAGACATATTTTCTACACTATTTGTGATTGCCAGGCACAGTGCATCTCTTTGTGATTGACAGGTATCGGATTGTGATCACTGTGAGTGATTGCCAGGTATCTGTATGTGATTGTCAGATATCTGTTTGTGATTGTCAGTCAGATATCTGTTTGTGATTGTCAGTCAGATATCTGTTTGTGATTGTCAGTCAGATATCTGTTTGTGATTGTCAGATATCTGTTTGTGATTGTCAGATATCTGTTTGTGATTGTCAGTCAGATATCTGTTTGTGATTGTCAGATATCTGTTTGTGATTTTCTGGTATCTGTTTGTGATTGTCAGATATCTGTTTGTGATTGTCAGATATCTGTTTGTGATTGTCAGTCAGATATCTGTTTGTGATTGTCAGTCAGATATCTGTTTGTGATTGTCAGTCAGATATCTGTATGTGATTGTCAGATATCTGTTTGTGATTGTCAGATATCTGTTTGCAATATTCTTACCTTTCTGTGTTTTTTCCTATTTATGTGATTTTCCCTAATATCTATACCCCCCTGTGACCTTCCCTATCTATACATATATTTCTGTGATTTTCCCTTAATATCTATTTATTGCCTCTCTCTCTCTCTCTCTCTCTCTCTCTCTCTCTCTCTCTCTCTCTCTCTCTCTCTCTCTCTCTCTCTCTCTCTCTCTCTGTGTGTGATTTTCCCTGATATCTGTTTATACCTGTCTGGGTTTCCCCAGGCCCCTCGCTGCTGTACAGTTAACTTTCATTCTTTCACTGCAGTCACACAAGACAATGGTTCGGCCTCTAATTGGCTGGACATTGTAGACTGTGGCTATCTTGACCGCTGTGTCCAGTGCTTTCTTGTAGCGATTAATAATTGCAGTGTCATAAGCAGTCTCTCTAAGTGAAAATGAAACCCCAAGTTATACAACCAGACTGTACACATTGTTATACAACCAGACTGTACACACTGCTATACAAACAGACTGTACACATTGTTATATAAACAAACTGTACACATTGTTATATAAACAGACTGTACACATTGTTATACAAACAGACTGTACACATTGTTATATAAACAGACTGTACACATTGTTATACAACCAGACTGTACACATTGTTATATAAACAGACTGTACACATTGTTATACAACCAGACTGTACACATTGTTATACAAACAGACTGTACACATTGTTACACAACCAGACTGTACACATTGTTATACAAACAGACTGTACACATTGTTATATAAACAGACTGTACACATTGTTACACAAACAGACTGTACACAATGTTATACAAACAGACTGTACACATCGTTGTGAAGATGAAAGATTATTCGGTAATATTCTTTTTTAAATAAAATCTATCTTTCATCTGCCAATAGAAACAAGTTGAATGATCATAAAAACATTGTCATTAGTGGAATTTTCAAACCAAAAATCATACTCATGATGAATGAACAGCTAGTTTGGGTAAAAAACTTTGAAATATGTGGCATTGTTTACTTTGGTTTTCGTTTCTCTTCTTGTTCTTTTCTCTTCTTTTCTAACCACCACTGGTCTCCTTTTCCTCGACCTCGACCCCTCCCCCTCCCACGGCTCCCCCTGGTGGCAGGACGAGAAATCTGAATTCCTGCTGCTTCCATCTCAGCCACCTCCACCAGTTTTTTCTCTAAAAATAAATCAACACTGAACTATGACAAGAGGGCAATATTAAGGTCAAAGGTCAACTAAACAACTCAGAAGGTCAGTTGTGTCTCTGTCATTAACTTAAACATTTTGTATTATCTGAAGACTATTAAGTTAAAATGTGTATCAATATGGAGGTCAAAGGTCCAAGGTCAATGGCACTATGAAGGTGACCTACAAGAAGCTAAATGCCAAGTTTTTAGCTATCAACTAATATTATATACACTAATACAGACTTTACATCATTGCCAAAAATAGCACAAATTTGAAAATGAATAAAATAAACATCACCTCATGAAAATATTATAATTCTAAAATAAAAATTCTGAGTTTTTACAGAGACAAACATGTATGCTCAATTTGGCTGTGGTTTTGTCTACAGTATGTTTTTTCATCTTGATAAGTACAGCTATGACTCGTCCGTTACTGATAAGTACAGCTATGACTTGTCTGTTACTGATATATGTACAGCTATGACTCATCTGTTACTGATAAGTACAGCTATGACTCGTCTGTTACTGATAAGTACAGCTATGACTCGTCCGTTACTGATAAGTACAGCTATGACTCGTCTGTTACTGATAAGTACAGCTATGACTCGTCTGTTACTGATATAAGTACAGCTATGACTCGTCTGTTACTGATAAGTACAGCTATGACTCATCTGTTACTGATAAGTACAGCTATGACTCGTCTGTTACTGATATAAGTACAGCTATGACTCGTCCGTTACTGATAAGTACAGCTATGACTCGTCTGTTACTGATATAAGTACAGCTATGACTCATCTGTTACTGATAAGTACAGCTATGACTCATCTGTTACTGATAAGTACAGCTATGTCTTGTCTGTTACTGATATAAGTACAGTTATGACTTGTCTGTTACTGATAAGTACAGCTATGACTCAACATATATACATATAAATTTTAAAAAGTCTGTTACTGATCTATAACATCTAAGTTTATAATTATTCATGTAATCAGAATGAAATGAATTACAAGAATAATTTGATAATGAAGCACCAATTCTGCATCCCCCTTAAAATTGCAGAGTTAGTCACCTTGTTTTTAATTAATCATAAATGTGCAGGTGCCCTGTATGATTAAGTCCTGGTTACATTGCAGCAGAATAGAGTTCAAGTTATGAACACAATTTTTATGACTGTTTTCTTGTAAAGCAATGCATATGTGACCAAAGCAAGACTAAGAGCAACTAGACTCGTTATGTTTATACATGTAATATACAATGAAAATGTTACATGTAATTGGGTTTTTAATTCCTTTATAATTTCCTGAGTTTAATCTTATTGTTTATGAAATAATTGAAACAATTTCCTAGGTGTTCACACCACGTGTCCCGAGTTGTGGATTTTTCCCTCTTCACAGTTTTAATTCAGACAGAACACACAAACATGGTTATATGTAATCCAGTTGAGAGTTTATATACTTACGAGTTGTCTCATATTCTTTTTGAAGGCTACTTAGAACTTCATATGCTGAGAAGAAACGGAATGGAAACTGCTTGCTGTTGGCAACCTGTCTCTATAAGATTTACGGAACATGACATGTGTAATTCATTTAAATACAAGTGTATCAAAAATCATAACAATTTACAAAAATCACAAAAATTTACAAAAATCATTAAAATTTACAAAAATCACTTTAGTCCACATTTACTACCATCAGCATAACAAAAACAAAGACTCCTCAGAGAAAAGAGTTACAGACAGATGAACAGACAGAAAACAGACAGATGAACAGCTACAAAACAGACAGATGAACAGACAGAAAACAGACAGATGAACAGACAGAAAACAGACAGATGAACAGCTACAAAACAGACAGATGAACAGACAGCAAAAAGACAGATGAACAGACAGAAAACAGACAAATGAACAGATAGAAAACAGACAGAAAACAGACAGATGAATGGACAGAAAACAGACAAATGAACAGACAGAAAACAGACAGATGAACAGACAGAAAACAGACAGATGAATGGACAGAAAACAGACAGATGAACAGACAGAAAACAGACAGATGAACAGATAGAAAACAGACAGATGAACGGACAGAAAACAGACAGATGAACAGACAGAAAACAGACAGATGAATGGACAGAAAACAGACAGATGAATGGACAGAAAACAGACAGAAAACAGACAGATGAACAGACAGAAAACAGACAGATGAACAGACAGATGAACAGACAGAAAACAGACAGATGAACAGACAGAAACAGACAGATGAATGGACAGAAAACAGACAGAAAACAGACAGATGAACAGACAGAAAACAGACAGATGAATGGACAGAAAACAGAAAGATGGACAGACAGAAAACAGACAGATGTACAGGTTTTCATTTCTCTGTGTCCACAATGCACGGTTGTACACTTCCGATTTATCATAACCAAAAGCAGTTTGAAACAGACATGCTTACCTCATCTGTCAGACGACGAAGAATCTGCTGATGGTGTTTCTGCGAAATTCCCGCTTTAATCAAGTTCCTCAGGTTCCTCAACATGGCCATAAATGGCAACTTCTTGTGATCTGTGAAATAAAGAGATGTACTTACAAAAAACACATTCATGTCTCATGGGTACAGCTGATATTTGAATTTACACCAACAGATAAACTGTTCATGTATAAACTAAGTCACTTGTTCATGTATAAACAGTGTGAATGGTTCATGTATAAACAGAATGACTGGTTCATGTATAAACAGAATGACTGGTTCATGTATAAGCAAAGTGAATGGTTCATATAAAACCAGAATGACTGGTTCATGTATAAACAGAATGACTGGTTCATGTATAAACAGAATGACTGGTTCAAGTATAAGCAAAGTGAATGGTTCATATAAAAACAGAATGACTGGTTCATGTATAAACAGAATGACTGGTTCATGTATAAACAGAATGACTGGTTCATGTATAAACAGAATGACTGGTTCATGTATAAACAGAATGGCTGGTTCATGTACAACAAAGTGAATGGTTCATGTACAATAAAGTGAATGGTTCATGCATAAACAGAATGAATTTATTCATAAGAATTAAAATATCATTAACACTATACCAAACTGAACAGTCAATAATAATGTTCCTGACAAATAATAACTGACCAATCAGCTCTTATCATTTGGAAAACTTGTTCCTTTGCTAAAGACTACACTAAAAGGAACACTCAATCCTGATTGGATAATGACTGACCTATCAGCTGCTCCCATGTAGAGGCCTTATTCCCTTTCAGGGACACCTGAGTTTCCCATGTCTCAGGGACTGGAAGTTTCATCCTTTTCCCGGCCCTCTCCTCATTCCATTCTCCAGAGAGACGAGCCTTGTAAAAGTCCTCCAGGGTGTCTGGATATCTACAGGGAAACAAAAAAATCAGTGGTCAATTTCAGAAGTTAAAAAGAAGGCTAGTATTACAGCTTAAATCTCAACCTAAAGATAAAGTTATAACTGAACACTGAAAATGATGAGTCACGACTGATATAGTTATAACTGAACACTGAAAATGATGAGTCACGACTGAGTATAGTTATAACTGAACACTGAAAATGATGAGTCACGACTGATAAAGTTATAGCTGAACACTGAAAATGATGAGTCACGACTGAGTATAGTTATAACTGAACACTGAAAATGATGAGTCACGACTGAGTATAGTTATAACTGAACACTGAAAATGATGAGTCACGACTGATATAGTTATACCTGAACACTGAAAATGATGAGTCACGACTGATATAATTATAACTGAACACTGAAAATGATGAGTCACGACTGAGTATAGTTATAACTGAACACTGAAAATGATGAGTCACGACTGATAAAGTTATAGCTGAACACTGAAAATGATGAGTCACGACTGAGTATAGTTATAACTGAACACTGAAAATGATGAGTCACGACTGAGTATAGTTATAGCTGAACACTGAAAATGATGAGTCACGACTGAGTATAGTTATAGCTGAACACTGAAAATGATGAGTCACGACTGAGCATAGTTATAACTGAACACTGAAAATGATGAGTCACGACTGAGCATAGTTATAACTGAACACTGAAAATGATGAGTCACGACTGAGCATAGTTATAACTGAACACTGAAAATGATGAGTCACGACTGAGTATAGTTATAACTGAACACTGAAAATGATGAGTCACGACTGATATAGTTATAACTGAACACTGATAATGATGAGTCACGACTGATATAATTATAACTGAACACTGATAATGATGAGTCACGACTGATATAATTATAACTGAACACTGAAAATGATGAGTCACGACTGATATAATTATAACTGAACACTGAAAATGATGAGTCACGACTGATATAATTATAGCTGAACACTGATAATGATGAGTCACGACTGATATAGTTATACCTGAACACTGAAAATGATAAGTCACAACTGATATAATTATAGCTGAACACTGATAATGATGAGTCACGACTGATATAGTTATACCTGAACACTGAAAATGATGAGTCACGACTGATATAATTATAGCTGAACACTGATAATGATGAGTCACGACTGAGTATTTCAATAGGAGAACACTAAAAGTGCTAGGTACAAATGAGTAATTTTACAGCAGAACACTGAAAACACTAAGTACAAATGACCAGAACACTGAAAATGCTGAGTCATGATTATACAAAATATTCCATGGCCTGTGGAGCGTGTTAGAAATTTGATTGAATCACTCCAAAGGATATGTCATTAAAAGTGAATTCAAAGAACCTAGTGCTCTGATAATCTCTGATCTTTTCATGTGTATGTCACTGAAACACACTGACAAAAACATAACTAACTTTTTTCCAATGATAGACATGACATGCTCCACTGGTTCTACGATGTGAAGTTTACGGATGAGCTGTTTGATGGAGAATTTGATTTTCTCCTTCTCTTCCTGTGTGTGTTCTTCTTCGTCATACACAACATCACTTAACTGTTAAATGAACAAAAATGTATCATAGACTTTTACATCTCTTTTTACAGCAAGAGAATCTTTCCCACTCCAAGCAGTTGTTAATTCCACTGTGTGTGGTGTGTATGTGTGTGTTTGTATCTGAGTGTGTCTGTGTATGTGTGTGTTTGTATCTGAGTGTGTCTGTGTTTGTGTGTGTGTTGAGTGTGTGTGGTATGTGTTTGTGTGTGTGTGTTTGGGTGTGTGGTGGTGGTGGTGGTGGTGGTGGTGGTGGTGGTGGTGGTGGTGGTGTGTGTGTGTGTGTGTGTGTGTGTGTGTGTGTGTGTGTGTGTGTGTGTGTGTGTGTGTGTGTGTGAGTGTGTGGTGTGTGTGTGTGTGTGTGTGTGTGTGTGTGTGTGTGTGTGTGTGTGTGTGTGTGTGTGTGTGTGTGTGTGTGTGCGCGTGTGTACATGACAGCAGTCTTTGATGAGTTATACAACACCACTGCCTTCCATTCCCACTTCTACACACAAAAGTGAAACAGAAAATAGCAGGAAAACTGCATACAGTTAAAAATTAATCATATTGGAAATTATTTCTTTCTACCTATTAGTGAACTAAATGATGAGATTTCTACATTGTATTGATTATGAAAACAAACAAGCACTATACATGTATTTATCATCAATGGATGGAATCAAACCTGACGATGGACGTTTCCTTCTTCCTCACTGTCCGATTCTGAGCTACTGCTGTCTCTCTGACTGATTGACATATTATGTCCTCCTCTTCCACCGCCCCGGAGTGCCAATGACCCTCTCTGTCCCCTCACAGCACCTCCCCTTCCCCTCCTTCCTCTGTATGATTCCTGCCCATGGCTACCCTCATCAGCCTTTTTTTCTTTCTTCTTCTTCTTCTTCATAGAACTTTCCTTGTTGTATTTTGCTATGATATAAAAAAAAACAAAAAAAACTTTCCATCTTCACCTAATACTTGTCAATATTAAAATATTGATATCCAGCTGATATTGCACAATTAGTTTTATTGATCTGATAGTGGTTAACATGTCAGTATTTATAATCTGATAAAGGTCAATATGACGGCTTTCTCTTAATATGATACTAGTCAATATAACATTTGCTCTCTTCACCTTACACTGTATTACAAGACAGTTCTGTTATTCTGACACTGTGTAATAGAACAGTTGTCTTATTCTGATACTGTGTAATAGAACAGTTCTCTTATTCTGATACTGTGTAATACAACAGTTCTCTTATTCTGATACTGTGTAATAGAACAGTTGTCTTATTCTGATACTGTGTAATAGAACAGTTCTCTTATTCTGATACTGTGTAATAGAACAGTTCTCTTATTCTGATACTGTGTAATAGAACAGTTGTCTTATTCTGATACTGTGTAATAGAACAGTTGTCTTATTCTGATACTGTGTAATAGAACAGTTGTCTTATTCTGATACTGTGTAATAGAACAGTTCTCTTATTCTGATACTGTGTAATAGAACAGTTCTCTTATTCTGATACTGTGTAATAGAACAGTTCTCTTATTCTGATACTGTGTAATAGAACAGTTGTCTTATTCTGATACTGTGTAATAGAACAGTTGTCTTATTCTGATACTGTGTAATAGAACAGTTCTCTTATTCTGATACTGTGTAATACAACAGTTCTCTTATTCTGATACTGTGTAATAGAACAGTTGTCTTATTCTGATACTGTTTAATACAACAGTTCTCTTATTCTGACACTATTTAATACAACAGTTCTCTTATTCTGACACTGTGTAATATTTTTCTTATTCTGACACTATTTAATACAACAGTTCTCTTATTCTGATACTGTGTAATAGAACAGTTCTCTTATTCTGATACTGTGTAATAGAATAGTTGTCTTATTCTGACACTATTTAATACAACAGTTCTCTTATTCTGACACTGTGTAATATTTTTCTTATTCTGACACTATTTAATACAACAGTTCTCTTATTCTGACACTATTTAATAGAACAGTTCTCTTATTCTGACACTGTGTAATATAACAGTTCTCTTATTCTGACACTGTGTAATATTTTTCTTATTCTGACACTATTTAATACAACAGTTCTCTTATTCTGATACTATTTAATAGAACAGTTCTCTTATTCTGACACTGTGTAATATAACAGTTCTCTTATTCTGACACTATTTAATAGAACAGTTCTCTTATTCTGATACTGTGTAATACAACAGTTCTCTTATTCTGATACTGTGTAATAGAACAGTTCTCTTATTCTGACACTGTGTAATATAATAGTTCTCTTATTCTGACACTGTTTAATAGAACAGTTCTCTTATTCTGATACTGTGTAATACAACAGTTCTCTTATTCTGATACTGTGTAATAGAACAGTTCTCTTATTCTGACACTGTGTAATATAACAGTTCTCTTATTCTGACACTATTTAATACAGCAGTTCTCTTATTCTGACACTATTTAATACAACAGTTCTCTTATTCTGACACTATTTAATAGAACAGTTCTCTTATTCTGACACTGTGTAATAGAACAGTTTTCTTATTCTGGTACTGCTTAATACTCCTGAATTTGAGAGAGTAAGATGCACCATCTACTAACAGCATTGTTATGAGGATTTTTACATGCAGAAAGCATGACAAAAGTTTAGTTTTCACAACTACAGATTTCATTGAAGAGTAATGCCAGTATAAATTGTATTGCATTTTTGCATGTAGAAGTTGTAATAGTCTGACTTATATTGCATAAAAGCCGCAGGATAGCTGAAAAATTGCTCAAGCGGCTATAAACAATACATAATCAATCAATCATATATTGCATAAAAAAGTGTTGCAGTTCATATCCTCATGTATTTTCAAAAACAGAATTTATGTATGAAATAGTTTTCATTTTTAAATATATATCAGGATATGAACTGCAACGCTTCAAGCCAGCAAACTTTGTGAAGCATGTTTGCTGTTGAAATAGAAACACTATATTTATAAAGATTCATACACACATTGTTCACAAATACAGTGCATTCATAAGGAAATAGCTACCATTACAATTTAGAAATGGCTATCACTACAATTTGTAAGAAAATCAAAGATAAAAACTTTGGAAATGTAAATATTTCTTAATGTACTGAATGATGAAAGGGGTTATAATGTAAAAATCCTCTAAAGATATTTGCCAGTCCTGAGCTCAAACAGCCACTTACGGACGGTACACTGGCGTCCTCATAAGTCATCATACTACATACACAATATGATGAAAAAGGCAATGTGATGTTAGACTCAAGTCTGTGATGTCACAACCAATGACATCATTCAGTTGTGATGCATGAAATCATTGACACTCGTCATATCTCTCAAGTCATCTTCCCAAAATCACAACTTAACAGTCGCCAATTACAATCATCATTAAAACCCACTTACATAAAACTAAATACAAATATCTACATCTTACGACAAACAGGGCATGCTCATTTACCCTAACAAAATTACTAGGCTTTGTTTAGAACTCCGTCTTACCTAACTGATACTGGTCAAACTGTGGGAACTTCATGATCATAGCTTTACGTAGAGCTGCTGGTAATGAGCCGTGTGATAAACTGCGGTCATGAAACGCCTGCCAGGGAAAAAACACAGAACGATAACACAACAGTCGTAATCCACTGTTACTCGCTGTTTCTGAGAGGTCACTTATACACTGTACAGATTAACTTAAAACCAGTAAGACACAACACAGTAAAATAGACTAATTTTTTAGATAAATTGATGGTACCAATATTATCAGCATTTTATGATCATTATTACAACTATTACACTTTATCACTATTACTACATAATTACTACGATAAATATAATTATTACTACAGTGTTATTACTATCACTTTTATTATTGCTACAATTATTTTACTAATAATTTGTCAATTTTATTCTTAACAGTTCTTTTTACAAGTGTTTCATCTTCATTAGGACAACCTCTGTAAAGCGCATAGAAACTATACGTAATTTTGCTCTATATAAGTGAATATAATGATAATAATAATAATGATAATAACAATTGTTATTATTATTATTACATTTATCCTTATTATCATTGTTACTATTCTTATGGTAATCAAAATGATTTAACTTCCCTTGTGAAGCAAAAAGGATTTTCGTTACCAATAAATTCATTATTATAAAGTATTTGACTCTCTGATAAGCTTATTCAGCCAGAACTATGTACCTGGTAGATTTTTGTACCTGTTAGTGTTACGTACCTACATGATAGATTTATGCACCTGTTAGAGTTACGTACCCGACAGATTTATATTGAGCTACATACCTGATAGATTTCTGCCACCTCTATCCAGTCCGAGGGCAGCTGAATTGATGCACAATAATACTTCTTCAGGAATGGCCGACAGACATCGATGTTGGAGGAAAGAGCCAGAAGGAAGTTGGCTGTGGTTCGGATGTTTAGTTCCTTCCTCGTGTACAAGGCAACCTTAATATAAATTATGTCGGATACATCTTGCAAAATTACATGCAAATAAATTTCTCACAATTTATACAGATTGCTTAGTAAAATATCTTTCCTTTTTACAGATGTTTTATATTTGATAACTTTTCTCCAAAGAGTTCTATTAATTTCCTTGAGTCTAAAGAGTTCTATTAATTACCTTGAGAATGAACTCTGGGTCATAGGTCACAACCCTTTCTGCCATATCTGATAGGGCTCTTCTAGTCAGGTCATTGCTGCTGGAGAAGTCTGGCTGACAGATCAGGGAGCCACTGGCAGCATTGATGAGAGCCAGCTGATCAGAAAATTATATTTAGTCAAACTAAGGGTGGAAAACAGTCTAGAGTTCTATGCTGTGAGGTCATGAATAATTGTGAACTTTAAACTTTCCATATGTGTAACAATATTTTGAGGCAACATTCTATGTGCACTAGTATTTCTTTCTGTTGTACATCTCAAAGAATACAAATAACTAGAGAATAAATATTTCAATTTCAGATCTTCATTTAAAAAGATATCACATTTAAGGCAAAAAATTTTCAGATTATGACTAAGCATGATTCTGAAGTGAATTATATATCATATGATGCATGTTATTATAAACAATACTTTGCGTGGGTGTACCTTCAGTCCATTGACATCATGTAACGGAATGGCTGGTCTGTTCAAACTTGGATCCTTGCTTGGATTAACAAACTTCGGCACCTCAACTCCTTTATCCTTGGGAAGCACTTTTCCAAGGTCGTAACGTGGGGTTTTTACTTTGTATCTTTCAAATTCAGGCTTGTCCACAGCTGCTCGTTTCTTTGATTTCTTTTTGCCATCTGATTTACCCAATTTCTCTTTGCTGTTTGTTCCTGTCAAGTCACCAAAACCTATGGTCTGTTTGCTGGATGTAAGCAATAGGTTGGATTTTAGAGATATGCCTCCAAGTGACTGCTGATTGGTCAAGACTGAAGCATGTGACAAGACAGACACTTTCGGAGTTGTTGAGTTGTCATCCTGTCCTTGCAATGACTTTCTGGTGCTTAAGTTAGATGTCAGTGCAGAAGAAGTATATCTGGACAAGAGACTAGAGGAGGCTGTATTTCCCCGAAGAGAACCAGTCAATGGTTTTGTTTGTGATGTCACATGGCTCTCTCTAGCTGAGAGAGACTTTTGCTGTAAGGTAGATTCCACCAATGACGAGCTCAAAGAAGATGTACCAAGAAGCGAACTCTTAAGACTGCTCTGGGCTAACAATGAGGGAGATTTCAACAAAGAGCTTCTGAGTTCAGCTTTTTCCATCAATGGTTTCTTGTCTTTAACAGACGATCTAGTGGCGAGTGGTTTTCTCTTCCTGTCTGTAGACTTACCATCCAATCCGGTCGACAGCTTGCTATCTAACCTGGAGCTTACCAAGCTGGACTTTTGACCTTCAATTAAACATTATTCTACAGTTTACTCTTCACATGTGTGTCACAACTGTCATACCACATTTAATTGGTTTTAAAATTAATTGTGTGTTGAATAGTTTTCTTATTTTTTTTAAAAAAATCAACCTTTTTGTCATCTTTCTTAAATGTTCATAAATCTCAGGATATAACTTTATCAGTACCTTACCTGTGTTTGTGAAATGACCACTTGTATATCTTACCTGTGTCTTTCAATGACCACTTGGACAGAAGGGACTGACCACTCATGTCCATGGTTACAAAACTTTGATGATCCAACAACTTTTTTTACTCTAGAATCTGGTCATCACTTTACTTCTGGAAAATATAGTGTTTCATTTAATAATCCTAAAATGAAACTCAAGCAGGCCATTAATACATACTTCACAGTAGTAGAATATACAGTCATACAAATTATACCGATAAATCATGAGCTTTGATTTGATACTTTCATTGCCCCTCTTGCTTTCTTCAAGAATGGTGCAACATAGTGTAATATAGCATAATTTGCTGCTTCAGCATTGTCATTGTTATTTATAGATTTACACATGCTCAACTTTGACCTATAAAATATCGAAACTATTACAGTAATATCACTTGATTATCTGCATGCTGGACTTCAAAAGCTAACTAAAATTTAATCCAAATAGGCTTGATAAAGCTTTAAATTCAGTTGTTATTACGCTTGCCTGAAGTTAAACCCATTTCATGTTCGCTGACTGCTGCATCCACCCGGTGAGGCAAAGCAAGATTAGGCATATCACAAATACACACGAGATCAAAACAGAGCAATAGTAAGCAACTTAACGATCATCTGAATAAAATTCTTACCAAAGTAAAACACAGAAAATAAATGCAAATCAAGTTTCCTTATAATATTCAATAAAATTATTAATATGACATTTCCAATTTCGCAAACATTGCAAACATCCGGTTAACAAATTCTACTTTCAATTTCAAAAGAAAATCCGGAAGGTTCCGAGTGATACAAATGCTGAGTTGATCGGCGAACCTTTGTCTATATGTCGTTAGAGGCATAAATATATAAAGCCTAGTCCTGTCATTATTTAAAGACTTAGAATATACCTT